>JANJGK010000001.1:91102301-91107301 GCA_039081455.1 Macrobrachium rosenbergii
TACTAAAGAGTTTGACATAATAATTGAAAAATTGGATGAAATATGTAGAAATCACAAGGACTGGACTATACTCCTAACCGGAGACTTTAACTTTCCTTTTGTAGAATGGAAAGAACGAATAGGAGACTGTGGTTGTATTTATACATATAAAAAAGAGAGCAATAGTAGTGCAGAAGATAAGAGGCAATTTGAAAAGCTATTAGATATGCTACTAGAACATAACATTCAGCAAATAAATCACCTACCAACAAGAAAGGATAATATTTTAGATCTAGTATTTGTGAACGAGGTGAACTATGCTAAAGAAATAATAGTATATAACACGAGTATTTCGGACCATAATGTCATAGAACTAACAGTCCGTTCCAGAACATATGAAAACAGAGAAAAGCAAGAAACGAAAAAATGGGAAGGATATGGAAAATACAATTTCTATAGTAAGAATATAAATTGGTCAAAAATAAATGAAGAATTAAACAAAGAATGGGAAAATATATTTGTAAGTGATGATATACAGGTAAATACCGATATATTATATAAAATATTAGAGGAAATAGTGGAAAAATATATACCGAAGAAAAAAAGTAATCATCAGTCACGAATTCCAAGAGACAGAAGGATCTTGTTCCAGAAAATTAGAAAGTGGAAAAAAGCTCTTGCAAAAGAAAAGAATGCATGGAAAGTGATGGAACTAAAAAGTAAGATAGAAAATGCAGAACAAAAGATTATACAATCAAAAGAAAATGAAAAAGGGAACCTAGAAGAAATGACACTACAAAATATCAAGCAAAACCCTAAAATTTTTTATTCATATGCAAAAAAGATGAATAAAATAAGAGTAGAAATAGGCCCTCTAAGAATTGAAGGGCGATTAACGAATGAAAAAAAGGAAATATGTAACATATTAGCAGAAAGATATAAGAGTGAATTTACACCTAGAATTGAAAATGAAGATAATGATACAGAAATAAGAGATGAAAATACTGAATACTTATCAGATATAGATATTACAGAAGCCGATATTGTGCAGGCTATTAATGAAATTAAAAATGGATCAGCAGCAGGACCAGATGGAGTACCTGTCATATTGTTAAAGAAAGTGGTTCATTCAATCGCAAAGCCGCTAGCAATATTATTAAGACAAAGTATAGATACAGGCAAGATTTATGAAGAGCATAAATTAGCATATATTACTCCTACTTTCAAAAGTGGTTCAAGACTAGAGGCAAGTAATTATAGGCCTGTGAGTCTGACATCTCATATTATGAAAGTATATGAAAGGGTAATAAAAAAAAATATAATGAAACATTTAATGAAAAATAGATTGTTCAATATAGGACAACATGGTTTTGTACCCGGAAAAAGTACACAAACCCAACTGTTAGTCCACCATGAAAGCATATATAAAAATATGATAAATGAAAAAGATACAGATGTGGTTTACCTAGACTTTGCAAAAGCTTTTGACAAGGTAGATCATAATATATTAGCGAAAAAAATTAGAAAACATAACATTGTTGACAAAGTAGGAAGATGGATAAAAGAATTTTTGCAAAACAGAAAACAGATAGTGATTGCAAACGATGAGAAATCGGATGAAGCTACGGTAATATCCGGTGTACCACAGGGTACGGTGTTAGCTGCATTGCTGTTTGTGATTATGATTGCAGACATAGACAGTAATGTTAAGGACTCAGTAGTAAGAAGTTTCGCAGATGACACAAGAATAAGTAGAGAAATTGCTTGTGATGAAGATAGGAACTCGCTACAAAGAGACCTAAATAAAATATATAAATGGGCAGAGATAAATAGGATGGTATTTAACTCTGATAAATTTGAATCAATGAACTATGGTGATAAAGTAGGAATGCTATATGCATATAAAGGACCTAATAATGAGACAATCACAAACAAGGAAGCAGTTAAAGACATTGGTGTGATGTTGAATAGGAATATGTTATGCAATGATCAAATAGCAATTCTATTGGCAAAGTGCAAAGCAAAAATGGGAATGTTGTTCCGGCACTTCAAAACAAGAAAAGCTGAACACATGATTATGCTTTATAAAACGTACGTACGTAGTCCACTTGAATATTGCAATATAATATGGTACCCACACTACCAAAAGGATATTGCACAAATAGAGAGTGTACAAAGGTCATTTACAGCTA
Organism: Macrobrachium rosenbergii; assembly: GCA_039081455.1. Classification (NCBI taxonomy): domain Eukaryota; kingdom Metazoa; phylum Arthropoda; class Malacostraca; order Decapoda; family Palaemonidae; genus Macrobrachium; species Macrobrachium rosenbergii. The sequence goes on from JANJGK010000001.1 coordinate 91,104,473, forward strand.
GAATAGAAGAAGTTAAGGACCTTGACTACTGGGAAAGACTACAATTCTTAAATTTATATAGTCTTGAAAGGAGAAGAGAACGCTACATGGTAATTCAAGCATGGAAACAGATAGAAGGAATTACCGAAAATATCATGGAACTAAAATTATCAAAAAGAGCAAGCAGAGGTAGATTAATAGTGCCAAAAACTATACCAGGAAAATTAAGGAAAGCACACAGGACATTAATCCACCACGCACCAGCATCGATAATGCAGCGTCTATTCAATGCGCTACCAGCTCATCTGAGGAACATAACAGGAGTGAGCGTAGATGTGTTTAAGAATAAGCTCGACAAATATCTAAGATGCATCCCAGACCATCCAAGACTGGAAGATGCAAAATATACCGGAAGATGCGTTAGCAACTCTCTGGTAGACATCAAAGGCGCCTCACACTGAGGGACCTGGGGCAACCCGAACGAATTGTAAGGTCTGTAAGGTCTGTAAGGTCTCTCTCTCTCTCTCTCTCTCTCTCTCTCTCTCTCTCTCTCTCTCTCTCTCTCTCTCTCTCTTTTAAAGCTTACTGCCACTCTCTCCTAATAATTGTTTCACAGTGCAACTGCGAGGTTTTCCTCTTGTTACACCTTTCAAACCTTTTGCCCTCAATTTCCGTTTCAGCGCTGAATGACCTCATAGTTCCCAACGCTTGGCCTTTGGCCTAAATTTTATTTTCCAATATATTCCGATTTCCTTTTAATTTCGCCTGATGACCTGCTGCCGTGTCTGTTGTCGCTCATCTATGTGTTTTTAAGGTATTTAAGAGGGAAATAATGTCCTTTTGTTGTCCTTTTATATATAATTTCATCAGAATTTGCTTATTAACTTATTGGGGCAAATATAGAAACAAACTCCAAAGCTATTTCAAGATATTTTTCATTACATGCGAATTCGTCTTAAATTAAATGAGAAAACAAGAAACTTGTTTCAATATTTTTATTTCAGGTAATGACTAAAAGTAAGAACAGTCTCGGGTTTCCATCTGCTTTGAAATGACTTAACCACTTTCAGATGTAAATTAAATAAATATACATTTATGCCAAATATTGCCAACCACTTTCAGATGTAAATTAAATAAATATACATTTATGCCAAATATTGCCATTTGCATTGCATGCTCGTATAAGTGGTAGTCAAACAAAATTGTAAAATTTACTTAGTAAGTTCCACACACATACACACACAGAAATATAAATACATACATACATATATTGTATTTATATATATATATATATATATATATATATATATATATATATATATATATATATATATATATATTATATATATATATATATATATATATTATATATATACAGTATATATATATATATATATATATATATATATATATATATATATATATTATATATTGAGAGAGAGATAGAGAGATAGATAGATAGTAATTATATATGTAATTCACTTTCTTGGAGACAAAATCATACACCTCGTAACGTGGGCTCAAAGTAAAATCTATTTTCGCAAGCTGTCTTTCTTCAGTCGAACAATAACACTTCCTCTTGCTCAAAATTCAATATTCGCTAACCCATAACTTCATGAGTAAGACAATTTGGACTTTGGTAACAGCTGCAACTTCCGCAACTAGAGCAACGGCAACGGTTATTGTATTAATAAACGAAAGCAGAGAGGAATATTAATTGAATTATGAAGAATATTGAAGAAAATGAGTCATTGTTTGGTAAAATGAGAACAATCCGGCTTAAAGAATTATTTCTAATAGATAAAGCAATGAAGGATATTTAACTAAATGTTATAGTAAGGAAAACCCCTGAAAGAGACTTAAGGCAATATTTCACTTGGAAAATATTGTCTGTTCTTTGCATAAATGTCTTTTCTTCCAGTTATTCGAGTAATGATTATATATCTTTTCATACTTCGTTAGCTAGTCAGTCAGTGTTAGATCTATTTGCCGTCAACTCGTTCTTTTGTCATCATGAATGTTGGTAGAATATTGATAATATAGGGAAAAATTGATCAATTATACTTAGAAATAGTTTTTTTGTGTACCGTCTGTTTGCTTCGTGGTCTCAGTTAAGTTAAATAACTCTCTCTCTCATGCTGTGAAAAGTCGATTTTTTTTCTTGCCTATGTAATTCATAAGTCAGACAAGATTGATAGATTATAATGTGGAGGTCAGTCATGCCGCTTTACTGACTTGTTTAAGTACAATGTACGTCATCTCCTAGTATTTTATTTATAAATTTAGTTAGTCAGCTTTATCTGTGCTTACATACCTGCCATTCTTCCGTCGGTGAAACTAGAAACACCTATTGGTGTTGATATCAGGTAACAAGAAGAGTTTAGCCTCGCGTTGATATTGTAAATTGCTTCACCCAAATACCTGTAATTGCAGAAGCAAGAAAAAAATATAATGTAATGGAAAAGTTTAGTTAATCACATTTACACACGTGAGAAACATACCCGTAATGGAGTACAAGACCTCATGCAATTAACCCATTAAACACGTACGTGCATTTAAGATGGAAAATGGCCTCTAAAAACACCGGAAGTCACTCCTTCCTCCATTTGTGAAAAGCGTTCGCAAGTTGTTATATTTCTCTCGGGAATCGAAGCCCCCCAACCTCCCCCCCCCCCGTCCAAAAAAAGACAAAAATGGAACAACGATATCAAGGAGGATATTGTGTTTGGGTTCGTATGCGAGATGGACATTTTTTGTCATTTTTTATTCTGGATGTTTTTACAAGTTTTCTTCTGTTAAATGTTACGTATATATATGTATGTATGCATATACTGTATATATATATATATA
>JANJGK010000001.1:91112301-91124801 GCA_039081455.1 Macrobrachium rosenbergii
TGTACCAAACACCCTCGACATGGACTCTCTAGTAGTACATCAAAGTCCTTTCTATGTCTGTTTGCGTCACACGACTTTTTCTCTCGACTCCGAAACTTCTGACCAATTCACGAATTTGTTTCATAACTTACATCTCTTGTCTAAATCCAAATCCGCACTGTTTTTACCTTATATATATATATATATATATATATATATATATATATATATATATATATATATATATATATATATATATATTATATATATATATATATATATATATATCTATATATATATATATATATATATATATATATACATATATATATATATATATATATATATATATATATACAGTATATATACATATACACACACACACACACACATATATATATATATATATATATATATATATATATATATATATATTTATATATATATAGGTGTGTGTGTGTGTACATTAACCTTCAAAACTCAGTTGCTCGGGAAAAATAAATGAGTTTCTTTGTATAAGGCTTTCTGAAATTCCCAGTTGGGCGGTGAATGGAATTCGTAATGGACTGTTTGTTCTTTGGCTACGTAGATCTCCGGTTGTATCTCTGTTTCGAATTGGATAACATACATAATGTCCCTGAAGAATAGATCTGTGTTTGTGTTGCCGAGATACCTGAAAGGTGCACCCCCTCTGGCCCCACCCCTACAAAATGGAAAAAGGTTGATGGTTGAAAAATTATATCTAATATATATATAATATATATATATATATATGTATATATATATATAATATATATATATATATATATATATATATATATATATCCCCTTAGTTACCAGTAGACTTTCCATAGGATATCATCCTACATTTAATCAGGAATTTTCGCCATGTTTTAGCATGGGCACGGGTTGTTTCTCTCTTAACTCCATCTATACCTAAAAAAATAGACCATTTTTTCAAATAGAGATTTTATATTTCATTCCATATTTATTGCTTATTCAAAACGTTCCCTATTCATAAGTCTTCTTCCACGTTATTTATAACACTTGTCGATGGACTTATTTTTATCTTTCTAGGGAAAATGGAGAATCTAAATAATCGTGGTATTTCCAGTTTTTTTCAGTACTTAGTATGTAATGCAGTTTCAGTTCTTCATCGGAATTATTTCGCTTTGCTTGTTCCCCTATTTTTATTGCAAGCGTGACCTTTTCAAGAACGTAGGTATAATTCAAAGTCAGTTATTTATGCTATGTCACATTTCAGTGATGGGAATTTTTATACCATAAAATCCACAATAATACATATGTAATTAAGTACTGTATTTAGAAACAACACAAGTCTGCAGTCAAGAGGCTGTAATCCTATGCATTTATCCTGTACGTTACTCTGGATTTTCTTGCACCAAGCTCCTTTAATGTCTGAGTTTGTCTCTATAAGATATTGAATCTTCAATGATGTTCGGAGATGTGGAAAGTCATTCTTTTCCCTAATTCAATACTTTGGAATCATAAGTCAGTGGAGACATGTCTGCGATGGGGATCATAAGTCAGTGGAGACAAGTCTGTGATGGGAATCATAAGTCAGTGGAGACATGTCTGCGATGGGGATCATAAGTCAGTGGAGACCGGTCTGCGATGGGATTCATAAGTCAGTGGAGACATGTCTGTGATGGGAATCATAAGTCAGTGGGGACGTGTCTGCGATGGTAATCATAAGACAGTGGAGACGTGTCTGCGATGGGAATCATAAGTCAGTGGAGACGTGTCTGCGATGGAAATCATAAGTCAGTGGAGACGTGTCTGCGATGGGAATCATAAGTCAGTGGAGACGTGTCTGCGATGGGAATCATAAGTCAGTGGAGACGTGTCTGCGATGGGAATCATAAATCAGTGGAGACGTGTCTGCGATGGGAATCATAAGTCAGTGGAGACGTGTCTGCGATGGTAATCATAAGTCAGTGGAGATGTGTCTGCGGTGGGAATCATAAGTCAGTGGAGACGTGTCTGCGATGGTAATCATAAGTCAGTGGAGACGTGTCTGCGATGGGAATCATAAGTCAGTGGAGACGTGTCTGCGATGGGAATCATAAGTCAGTGGAGACGTGTCTGCGATGGGAATCATAAGTCAATGGAGACGTGTCTGCGACGGGAATCATAAGTCAGTGGAGACGTGTCTGCGATGGGAATCACAAGGCAGTGGAAACTTGTCTGCGACGGGAATCGTAGGTCAGTGGAGACGTGTCTGCAATGGGAACCATAAGTCAGTGGAGACGTGTCTGCGATGGGAACCATAAGTCAGTGGAGATGTGTCTGCGATGGTAATCATAAGTCAGTGGAGATGTGTCTGCGATGGGAACCATAAGTCAGTGGAGACGTGTCTGCGATGGGAACCATAAGTCAGTGGAGACATGTCTGCGATGGGAACCATAAGTCAGTGGAGACGTGTCTGCGATGGGAACCATAAGTCAGTGGAGACGTGTCTGCGATGGGAATCATAAGTCAGTGGAGACGTGTCTGGGATGGGAATCATAATTCAGTGGAGACGTGTCTGCGATGGGAATCATAAGTCAGTGGAGACGTGTCTGCGATGGGAATCATAAGTCAGTGGAGACGTGTCTGCGATGGGAATCATAAGTCAGTGGAGACATGTCTGCAATGGGAATCATAAGTCAGTGGAGAAGTGTCTGCGATGGGAACCAAAAGTCAGTGGAGATGTGACTGCGATGGGAGTCATAAGCCAGTGGAGACGTGTCTGCGATGGGAATCATAAGTCAGAGGAGACGTGTCTGCGATTGGAATCATAGGTCAGTAGAGACCTGTCTGCAATGGGAATCATAAGTCAGTGGAGACGTGTCTGCGATGGTAATCATAAGTCAGTGGAGACATGTCTGCGATGGGAATCATAAGTCAGTGGAGACGTGTCTGCGATGGAATCATAAGTCAGTGGAGATGTGTCTGCGATGGGAATCATAAGTCGGTGGAGATGTGTCTGCGATGGGAATCATAAGTCAGTGGAAACGTGTCTGCAGTGGGAATCATAAGTCAGTGGAGACGTGTCTGCGATGGGAATCATAAGTCAATGGAGACATGTCTGGGATGGGAATCATAAGTCAGTGGAGACATGTCTGCGATGGGAATCATAAGTCAGTGGAGACATGTCTGCAGTGGGAATCATAAGTCAGTGGAGACATGTCTGCAGTGGGAATCATAAGTCAGTGGAGACATGTCTGCGATGGATAACGGGAAGAGTGCCAGGTCTGTTTGTCCATAACTAAATTTTTATGTTCTACTGTGAATAAGAATTTAACTTTTTGGGGGAAGTTGGGTGAATTAACAGAATAATTAGAGCTTTATAATAAAATCTGCATAAAATCATGAGTAAATTGCATGTTACTTCTTTCTCATGAACACCATATTCTATGGATGCTTGAATTTCAAGTCAGTTGCACCTGTGGGTTTGTTTCATATGAACAGGATTCATCTTCTGAATAATAATAATAATAATAATAATAATAATAATAATAATAATAATAATAATAATAATAATAATAATAATAATGTAACTTTCAATGAGATATCTTGGGTATTTGTAACAACGAATTCTGAATACAATATGTAAACAAAATATTAAATCTGGAGCATGAATGACTCAGCTGATAAAAAAAATATATCACTTTGGATCTTTTGTGTACATGTTGAAACAAAGGGATAACAAAAGAGTCCTTGTGAACATCCTTATTAGAGTCCAATAAAGAACAGATGTGGCTAATGAACTCTATTGAATGTTAAGTACTTGGGGTGAGAATGATTTATTTTCCATGTTTATTCAATGATCTGTTTTTATATTTTGTATTCGCATATCCTTTTCATCCTCGTGAATCCAAAACAGAAAAGGGCAAAAACGCTGATTGCGTAGATTTGAAAAGGACACTAATGAGTCCGGAAGGGTGGAAATAATCTCGAGGGAAAAGAGAGAACCTCTGGAGGAAAGGTGGAATTATCTAAGTCGCCAGTTTTAAAATCATGGTATAATTTTGCTCTTTTGGAGCCCAAAAAAGAAGTCCGTTGTTTTTTCATTGTACTCTCTCTCTCTCTCTCTCTCTCTCTCTCTCTCTCTCTCTCTCTCTCTCTCTCTCTCTCTCTCTCTCTCTCTCTCATGGTAATCACCAGCAAAATATCCAGGTTATAAAAAAGACAAAACTACTTTTTTGCCGTTGACAGATATGTAATATATATATGTATATATATATATATATATATATATATATAAATATATATACACATATATATATGGGTGTTTGTTTGCGTTTGTGTGCGTGCGCACGCGTAAGGTATTAATTGAAGGATTTACTAGTGTTACAGTTTTTTATCTAATATTCTCAAGCTTTGTCTATGCCTAAAGTACAGCTCAGTATCTGTTCATCTTAATGGTATAAAACCTATATCATTATCTTTATGTTACATTAATATATATATACAGTATATATATATATATATATATATATATATATATATATATATATATACTGTATACATATGTATATATATACACATATACATACATATATACGTACACGAACAAAGTTACAGCCACGAATGAAAATTTAAGCAATGAGATGCTAAGTACTTTCGTGTAATTGCTAAGACCAAGACCCCATGTCTTGGTAATAAGACGAAAGTACTTAGCATCTCATTGTTTCACTTTTTCTTCGTGGTTGTAACTTTGTTCGTATAGTCAACGTGTTTTTTACCTTTTCGTGATTTAAAATCAAACATATATGTATGTATGTATGTATGTATGTATGTATATATATATATATATGTGTATGTGTGTGGTGTTTATATATGTATATATATATATATATATATATATATATATATATATATATATATATATATATATATACATACTGTATATACAGTTTTTTTTATTAACCAACTTTCTGCCTCAGATAGAATAATATAGAAGGTTCTCCGTTTCTGAGCATAATTTGTACACAAAGGACGAGGTAATTAGAGTCACCCTCTTATCTTCACACAGATGTTAAGCCTCTTGCGTCTTTTCTAGGGCGGTCATACAACCGCATGCTGAAGTCAGCACCTATTTTGTATTACATCCACTAAGTTAAAGTGCCAGTAAAACGGAGTATTTTTCCTTTCTATGAATATACGAAACAAACAACAAATAGCATCTGTTTCTGATGGCGTGGACATAAGCGAAATGATTTAAAACAAACAGAGATTGGCGAGGCTCCATCTACATTAAAACGCCCCAGAACAAACAAACCACAATCCGAATACGATCCTCCATACTACTGGGAATATGTAAAATCCTTACGTAAAAAAATATATAAAAAAAAGTTTTTCCTCTCTCGAAAAGATGAATAGGTCAAAGGCAATTTATTCCCGTTTTCTTTAAGTTTTTTTTTTTTTTTAGTTTTGCTTTCATAAGTTATCTGAAACTGAAGGTTGTATTTTTATCTGTGTGAAATTCGCATGATTTCCTTGTTATTATTTTTATTCGAGAGTATTTTTCTCATGTCTAATCTGAGTTTATAAAAAAAAAGGTGTGTTTTTGAATGATGAATTGGATATTAGATGTTAACAAGATGCAATAAGTTCAGGATGAACAGATATTAAGAGATATTTTCGGTATAGAGAAAGCTTGAGAATATTAGATAATATCTGAAGCAATAGAATATCCTTCAATTAATATCTTACACACACACACACACATATATATGTGCGTGTGTGTTTGTGTATGTGTATGTTCAGTTTTGAATCACGAAAAGGTAGAAAACGTGATAATTATACATACATAGATATATATACAGTATATATATATATATATATATATATATATATATATATATATATATATATATATATAGATAGATAGATAGATAGATAGATAGATAGATAGATAGATAGATAGATAGATAGATAGACAGACATCAAAGACAGAAGGGAAGGCACTGGAGCTCTTGACATCATTTATCATGGCCGACAGTATTTCGCAATATCCATTCCATTATCAAGGCTACAATGCCACAATATATTTTTCTTTATCGTTTCAGTATACATCGTATTCATCATAGCTGTAAACAAGGCAAACAGCACTCCGGTTTCTAAAGCTTATTTTATAGAAAAAATTTCATGAATTAGCGAAACTAGAAAAAACCCTAAGTAATGCCTACAGTGCACCGCGTGAGGTGCACTGACGGCACTACCCCATTGCGGGGCTCCTCTTGCTGTAGATTCAAGAAATTTTGTTCCGTGTAGCGGTGACAGCGAAGGGAAAAATACTAAAGGGCCACGACTCCCTGCATAAAACTTTCTAGTATTTCTGTTTTGTTTTTCGTGTAACCCTTTTACAGAATATAGCCAAGCAAAGTGGACCTGAGCTGATCCAAATTTATTATTGTCACGGAATTCTTGCTGTGGGCAATTCTGCATGGTGTAAACCACAGTCTTTCTGCTATTCTGACTTTTTCTGTTCTTCAACAAGATCACAGTTTTAGTTTTCTGCTAAAGAAAACTATTGTGCCGGCTTTGTCTGTCCGTCAGCCCTCAGATCTTAAAAACTACTGTGGCTAGAGGGCTGCAAATTAGTATGTTGATCATCCACCCTCCAGTCACCAAACATGACAAATTGCAGCCCTCTAGCCTAAGTAGTTTTATTTTAGGTTAAAGTTAGCCATAATCGTGCATCTGGTAACGATATAGGACAGGCCACCACCGGGCCGTGGTTAAAGTTTCATGGGCGGCGGCTCGTACAGCATTATACCGAGACCACCGAAATATAGATCTGTCTTCGGTGGCCTTGATTATCCAATATACAGAAAACTCGATTCTTCAGCGCATTTTATACTTGTTTATGTAGCAAACAAATGTATCTTGAGGGGTCTTTGGAATTTCAGAATTTTACAAGACCTTCAGCTAATAAAGATTCCTTGCCTTATAAAATACCAGTGTTTCAAAGTGACTAAGAATGGTTCAGAAACAAGATTTTCAAAATAAGTGTCTTTCATTTGAAAGAAGCCAAAAACACGTAGATTTTATCTAGACAGTGGTGTTATAATAGCAGCTCGGACCAACGAGGCCAAGCCCTTTATGAAATAAAGTATGCTGTTTAATGAATATAGAGAAGATTAATATTGTGATTTATAATAAATGGTTATCACCTTGTCATGCTTAAGGTATGTATATGTACTGTGATCAAGGTTATCATAACGCCATGTCAAAATTGTCATTTTTGAGAGGAAATCCTCGTATTTTTGCTGTTTGGCCTGTTAAGACCAAATAATCGGAGAACGTTTGCAAAAGCAAGAATTATTAATACTGAGCAAACATGTTAGCTACCGCGAACGCATTTCTAGGACTACTGATGATGATAATAATAATAATAATAATAATAATAATAATAATAATAATAATAATAATAATAATAATAATAATAATAATAATAATAATAATAATATGGCTTGTCAAACCAAACAATCAGAAAATATTTGCAAACAAGAATTTATTTAATATTGAGCAAACATATTAGTAACCACGACCGCATTTCTAGGGCTAATAATAATAATAATAATAATAATAATAATAATAATAATAATAATAATAATAATAATAATATAGCCTGTCAAGATCAAATAATCAGAAAACATTTGCAAAAACAAGAATTATTAATAGTTGGCAAACATTAGCAACCACGAACGAATTTCTAAGATTACTGGCAATAATAGTAATAATAATAATAATAATAATAATAATAATAATAATAATAATAATAATAATAATAATAATAATAATAATAATAATAATAATAATATGGCCTGTCAAACCAGATAATCAGAAAATATTTGCAAACAAGAATGATTGAATATTGAGCAAACACATTAGCAACCACGACCGCATAATAATAATAATAATAATAATAATAATAATAATAATAATAATAATAATAATAATAATAATAATAATAATAATAATGGAAGAACTTATCTTTAAGGTTTCCCCAACATTTCCTGATATACCATATCACGAGTCAAAAATTTCTCGGAGAAATCTTCCTGCAAATGGTCTGCCATTGATTTTCGATACGGCTGGGAAAACCCGACGCCCACTTTAAGAAAAAAAAATTTTTTTTTTTTTTCATTCCTTTCAGACTTTATAAAATCCTATCTACATTCTATTATCTACGGACCCCCGCCCCGAGTCATCACAACCTAAAACTATCCTCTGCTGCCGAGGAGCGAAAAATGAAATGAAAGAAAAAAAGAAAAACTTTTATCATCTGAGGAATTTCTCCGAATGAAAAATTCGGTAACTTCTCTTTATATACTTGAGGCGGTCGGGGGGTCGTTTGAAGATACCGGGGAAAGAAGAAGAATAAGAAGAGGCTTTCCGAATTTCCGTGAGAAGAGAAAAGGAAACTTTTACCTACATTGTCTTTAATCATATTATTTTCATACATATGATGACCCGCCAACGACTCTCTCCCCCTTTTTTCTTTGCGAGGATTTCCTCTTCTTCTTCTTCTTCTTCTTTTTTTTTTTTTTCTAGCGTCTCCGGGTGTCACACTCGAAGGGGAGATCGAGGAGGGGGATTGTCGTTCTTCATTTGTCTTTTATTTTTTTCCTGTGGAGTTTTGGATTTTGCATGGCGTCGTGTTTGCAATGTCTTTCCCTTTGTACGTGGAATATTCATGCTCATGTTGACACATGCATTACATAATTATTTACATTTCCTTATTTACACACGCACACATTGTACACATACACACCCACATATACGTTATATATATATATATATATATATATATATATATATATATATATATATATATATATATATATATATATATATATATATATATATATATATATATATTATACATATATATATATATATATATATATATATATATATATATATATATATATATATATGTATATATATATATAATATATATATATATATATATATATATATATTATACATATATATATATATATATATATATATATATATATATATATATATATATATATATATATATATATATATATATATATATATATATATATATATATATATATATATAGAGTTTACGTATTCCTGTCCACTGTAAAGCTCCTTTCATCTGTTTAACTGGAAACAGTATACATTTGTAGCATCGGAAGTAGAGATGTTATTTTCCAAATGTTTCGAGGAATTTCTACAAAAGACAAGAATAGAATTCGTACACTTCAGGCATGTGTGTCTCTCTCTCTCTCTCTCTCTCTCTCTCTCTCTCTCTCTCTCTCTCTCTCTCTCTCTCTCTCTCTCTCTCAAAACATCGAGACTGTCCTCAAAAGGAGTGCAAACGTAAATTTATAATATTCACAGCATAAATTAGCTGAAAGCCTTTTCCTTCCATTAGGTAATATGTTATGTTAATCCATTGTTCAAGACATTAAATGGAATTATCCTTAAGCTTAGTTAATCGATAAATTCATCTATTGACGATGAAATATCAATCACTGATGCAAAGTAGCGTTCAAGGTACATGACCGAGAAAGTGTACTAATTAGAGTAAACCTCAGAAATGGATCCCTTCAGCATTTCCGAGGAAGTCCCCTGCGCGTCTGGCTGCATACTGAAACGGTTAATAATCAGAGTCATAGCTGATATCAAAGGATAATTACAAGACTTTGTTATTATCCAGGGCATTCATCCTGGCCAAAAAGAAAAGTAATGAGCTCTGGTTTATCTGGGTTCCGGCAGGACTTCTTCTTCTTCTTCTTCTTCTTCTTCTTCCAGGAGGAAACTGGAAACTATCAGAGGTGTGTGTGTATACCTTAATGACGACGTCTCCTGAAATACACAAGACACACGAGGCAGCCGTTCGACGATTTCATTTAATCACGTCGTTAATGAGGGTACCAAAGAATCCGCGGTCTTGAGAGGTTAACATCCGCCTTTGATAGAAATTGTTCCTTCTAATTAGAGGTTCGCTTACAAAAGCGAAATATACCGGATTTTCGACGTTGGAATACTGATTCTATTACTGGAAACGTCATTGTTCAGTAGTTATTAGAGTCCCTGGCGTTGAACAATGGCTTTAATTCGTAATTAAAGACATGCGTGATATTTTTTACCCGCTCGTGGCAGGTATTTCGTCAAGGAACTAGTGAATTTATGACGCTCAAAGGTTTAGAAACTTCTTTTGTAACAGTAATTTTCTTATTGAGAATTTCTTCAGTCATTAAGGTCGTGGTCATTTCATTTTCTAATTTTCGTGCCGTTCCAGAAATTATCTTGGGCATGCAACGTTCTTTGACTTTTCACTCGTGAAGTTCATTCTTATCATCCAGTGTGACTAATTTTCCTCATAGAATGTGATCATCGTCCGGGAACGTAATGTCTAGTTTATCAGACCACTTCCCCAAACTCTCTCTCTCTCTCTCTCTCTCTCTCTCTCTCTCTCTCTCTCTCTCTCTCTCTCTCTCTCTCTCTCTCTCTCTCTCTCTCGCTCATCAGCCCCGCCAACACTGTAAAATGCTGAAATATTTTCGAACATTAAGTTCGTTTTACATAAAAAAAAAAAGTTCTTTTTGTAGAAAAAAAAACTGATTCGTTTTGCAGAAAAAACTTTGTTTTACGACTAATTCGTGTCCGCAGTCATTTTCGTTAAAGTTCAGTTATGAAACACTGTGTAGATTGTATTAAAGAAGGTACACGATATTATCACTTGTTATCAAAGAATTTTCTCTCTCATGGAATATTCAATCATTAGAAAGATTGTTCAGTCAATATATATTTTCATGTAATCTAAGAATGGAAATTATATACATATTCTATATATATGTATATATACATATGCATATATAATATATTTGTATATATGTATATCTATCTATTTATCTATCTATCTGTCTATATATATATATATATATATATATATATATATATATATATTATATATATTACAGTTCAGTTATCCACTTTGGAGGGGACAGAACCAAAATGGTAGAGCATTCCCATTTCTCAGGGAACTTTTAAGGGTGAGCTTGTTACCCCCACACCATTTATCGTGACCCCAGCAGGCGTCAGTACTCTACAGAAGGGTTGACTGGTGGATGGGTACCACTTCGGTGCACACTTTGTCAACTGCACTTGATTCGTGGCGAGTGATGGGTTGCCACAACCTTACGCTTATAATATCTTCAGCGCAATCTAGTTTTCTGTACAGCGCATAATCAAGGCCACCGAAAATACGTCTATCTTTCGGTGGTCTCGGCATAGTAATGGTGTATGAGCCGCGGCCCATGAAGTTCCAATTGCACGACATCCTCAGGGGGACTACTCCACACTCCTAAATTGGTATTTCAAAATTAACTATAACATTATCAAGAAAAACATCAGATAGGAACTTGCATGCGATATTACTGTCAAAAGCAAATTCGATATTATCAAGGACGTCAGTAAAACGAGCCTTCCAGAATTATCACCTTAGAAAGTAATTATAACATAATCGAGAATGGGAGGAAATACAAACCTTCCTGAATTATTACTTTCGAAAGTAATTATAACTGTATCAAGAATACCAGGAGATAGAAAGGCCCAAAATCTAGCAATCAAAAGTAACTTTCACGTCATCAGAAATTGCAATAAAAATAAAGCCCTCTAAGTTATGGAGACATAACTTACACAGAACCTTCAGAAATAAATACGTTCAGAATTTGAAGTCCGTGACGAACTACTTGGGTACATATATCACACAAAATGTGTAGCTTTTAACTTGCTTTCTCAGAATATTCACAGTTGCACCGACCTCGTCCTGGAAAGTTTGGAAATGATTGACAGTAGATGCGAAGTTTGAGTTGTGGATAATGATCTGTGTATCAAGTTGTGGCTGCTCCATGAGTTAAGTCAAGATTGAATTAATTATAAGAGACTTCAAGAACGTGAAGAATCAAGGATTATATAGGTATACATATATGTATATATATACATATACGCGCATATATATGGATATGTATATATATATATATATAATGTGCGTGCGTGTGTGTCAGAATATATATACATATATATTTATGAATATATATATACATATATATATAGACAGTATATACATACATACATATATATATATATATATATATATATATATATATATATATATATATATATATATATATATATATATATATATATATATATATATTATATATATATATATATATATATAATATATATATATATATATATATATTATACACACATGTATATAAAGGATATTCATGTGATCTTTCTCCTATCTGTATTAATCACAACGGTGGCGACGCTAATTGCTAACGTAAGTCCTCCTGCATTTATATTCAAACAAAGTTCACAAAGAGAAAGTGCCGCGCAAGCAGGAGGGGAAAAACGTCCCCGTTAGAAATTTGCGAAGACGGTCCGCCGGAGGAGAGAAAGAGAGGGGGGAAGGATAAGTGGATTTTAATTGAGCGAAATATCGCGTATTTGAG
>JANJGK010000001.1:91129801-91142301 GCA_039081455.1 Macrobrachium rosenbergii
CCACATAATACCTAAGAGAGATGATGCAAGATTGTCAAATTTAAAAACGTTACGTTCCATAAGATCTCAAGATATTTTTTATTTTTATTGTCATCTACATCCTTCCTGCTTGTTTATACTTGTGTAAAAAATATAAATGAATAAATAAACACATAACAGACGTACACTAATATTTTTATTTTTATGGTCATCCACATCCTTCCCGTCAGTCTGTACTTGTGTAAAAAAAAATATAAATGAATAGATAAACACATGATAGGCTACACAAAGACTTTAGCTTCCAAAAAAATGGGGAATTTGAGACCTTTATAACTGCCAAACAACGTAACAAAACTATGGATAAGGTCGTGAGCGTGTAGGCATGTAGGTGCGTGTACGCGTGCGTGTGTGTACGTGTGCGTGTGTGCGATTGGTTCTCATGCCAACATGTAAAACATATTGGTATTTTCCAGTCGCAGAAAGCAAGCATTTTCTACAGTTGACCCATTTCATGCGTCAATGACCGCAACTGGATATCTCGTTTTTGCAAAAAAGAAAAAAACAAAAGAGAAGCGAAATATTTTATTTCTCTTTTAGAAGTTTGTGGAACAATTACAATCCCGTTTTACATGTAATCCCAAGGCTGGGCATTAAAACCAGAAATAAGTCTGGAAGCTGGAAATTATTTAGTAATTATAACGATTAATTATATAATTTTTAATGGAAACAGTAATAATTACGCGGTTTCGAAAATAGGGAGTGATTATCATTTTCCGTTTTCTCTCTCTCTCTCTCTCTCTCTCCATTATTATATATTTATATATATATATATATATATATATATATATATATATATATATATATATATATATATATATGTGTATATATATATGTGTGTGTGTGTGTATAATTTCGTATTATAATGTAGTTTTCCCTTGGGGGGGGGGGCTATCAAGAAGAAAAAGAACAATGATTATTACTACATTCACTTGTGAACTACTAAATGGCCTGGAACTTGAACACACTCTCAATTTCTGTTCGTTGAAGTCAATCTGTTCCAATACCCAATTCGCTGTATTTATCCACAAATTTTTTTTTTTTGTGTGTGTGTGTGTCCTTCCCCGTCTTCTTCCTCAAAATTACGCAATCTTTTTTGTTAACCTGTCCTTTTCACCACGTTACCATGCCATATCAAAGCACTCATGATCCGTCCATTCGTCCACATTTCTGACCATTCCAAGGCTTCTTATACCACCGTTGCTGCACATGTTGACCTTTCATTTTGATCTCTTGCTGAGTCAAAAAAGTCCAGCTTTCTGTCCTTAAACAAGTCAACTACCAGACCATTCGTCTAAATTTCAATACAGCTACGCGCACCCACAACTACGAGATGCATTGTCCTACATTTTTGGTTCTTTGCACATAGATAGAGAGCATGGGTCTGTAATTCCCACGCCCCTGGCTATTTGGTAACTCTCACACCACACAAGACTGCGAGAAGGCTATAATTTGCTAGAATTCTACTAAAGCAAGACTGTAATTGTCCTTGGCGGGCTCTGGTGAAGAGTTTATCTGCAATGCTTAGGATATTTCCACAGCCCTCTACCGGGGGCTTCTCACCCTTGGGGTACACTACTGCTAAACTCCAAAATATTTGTTAATTTATTAATTTATTTTTTTTTAATAAGTGATTGGGATCTCTTCTTTCCGTATTTCCCTTTAACTCCTGTTACTTCTTCCTAATGAACACCATATTTTTGGAAGGTTGAATTTCAAGTCAATGGCCCTTGTGGGCTTGTTCCATTTGAATAAGTTTTATCTTCTGAACAATAATAATATAGGCAATTTCTATTGGAAGGTCGTATTGCTTACTACTTACACCATGCAGACTGGCAAATGTGGTTGCCAGCGGTCTTAGAAGATAGGCTAATCCATCATTTAAGGATATATCCTCCTTGAATGGGTTGGCAACCTTTTTATTAGGTGTTCTTTGCCTTTGTATAAATGCGTTGGTTTCTCAAGGCATTGCAAATTCTTAAAGTAACTTACTTTACAGCGATAGCAGTCAAATTTAATCGACTGAACTGATATATATATATATATATATATATATATATATATATATATATATATATATATATATATATATATATGTATGTATGTATGTATGTATATATACACTTATATATACACATGTATTTGTGTGTATATATATACATACATACATATACAGTACAGTATATATATATATATATATGTATATATATATTATATATATTTATATATATTATATATATATATACTATATAAACATATATATATACGTACATATAAATATATATATATATATATATATATATATATATATATATATAATCTGTGTGAATATTTACTTTTATTTCGCGCTTGAAAGTACGCTTAATAAGACCTACAAATTATCCTTAACGTTAATGACTACTGCGTTTATCAATAAAAATGCTACTCCGTCGCACCATGAAATCTGTAAACATCAGAAATATCTTCGTATATTTTTATTGCCATCAAACAATTCTAAAAAAGAAAATAAATCCTGTGGCTGAAAAATACAGCGCTTTTATTTATATGCCTGTGTACCTTTATGAAAGGACCACTAATCTTTTTCTCTAGCCTCCTTTTTTCTATGCTCGTTCATTTCTGCTGGCACTTCGTTCGCTGCGCTTTTTGCTGTTTCATATATATATATATATATATATATATATATATATATATATATATATATATATATATATATATATATATAATATATTTATTTATATAGATAGAGAGATCGATATATACAGTATATATATATATATATATATATATATATATATATATATATATATATATATATATATATATATATATATATATATATATATATAACAAAACGTGGAATGTACATGGTTTTTAAAATCAGTCTGGCACCATTCCAGGTAGTGTTATGCAATCTGTGCAAATATATATATATATATATATATATATATATATATATATATATATATATATATATATATATATTATAACAAAACGTGGAATGTACATGGTTTTTAAAATCAGTCTGGCACCATTCCAAGTAGTGTTATGCAATCTGTGCAAATACATACGGACAGGTAGCAATTTCTCTTTATTACTCTGTTAAATCTCTGAATTGTCTTCATCTTTTAGTTCCTCTTCAAGTTTATTCATTCTTATATTCCTTGTACGTTATTAATTTTCTTCTATTTTCCAGCGTGTTTTTTAGATCACTTCAATTTTCACAGTTCTTACTTTTGTCACTCAGTTTGTAGTTTCCAATCCATCATTACAGGAATCAGCAAAATATAGGAATTTACATTCATGCTTTAAATTTGTACGTAAAAGGAAGGCGAATTATCAATAGCGAGGGGATCAGAGAAGTAACAGAATAAACAAGTAAAAAATGCGCCGATGTTTCTTTGGCGCAATCGAGTTTTCTGTACAGCAGCTACAGGTCATAATCAGGGCCACCAAAAATCGATCTATCTCTCGGTGGTCTCGGTATAATGCTGTATGAACAGCGGCCCATGAAACTTGAACCGCGAGCCGGTGGTTGCCTGTCTTATATCGTTGCTAGAAGCACGATTATGGCTAGCTTTAACCTTAAATTAAATAAAAATGACTGAGGCCAGAGGAATGCAATCTGTTATGTTTGATGATTGGAGGGTGGATGATCAACATACCAATTTGCAGCCCTCTAACCTCAGTCGTTTCTAAGGTCTGAGGGCGGACAGAAAAAAGTGCGGACGGACAGACAAAGCCGGCACAATAGTTTACAGAAAACTAAAAATGCAGAAAAGCCAAGGGTTGATGTATGACAGTAAAGAAAAGCCAAACTACTCGTTCCCGTTCACTCGACTTGGAGAAACAGATTAAGAGATAATAATAATGTTAAGAATCAGAATATTAAAGAACTCTGTATCACTTACGTTGAGGAAACTCGGGATTTAAGTGATTCGACATAGATTATTCCTCCGTAAAATTTGGAGTTATCCAGTAAAATCAGAACCAGTAATCAATAATATCACCCAGAACTCAAGGATCATTCATAATAAGAATTAGGTAAAACAAAATGTTTAATTGAATATTGTAAATGTTTCTACAATTCTCTGCTACGGCCTGAAATACTTAAGCTGTTCTGAGTGTTTGTTCAGAATCTGCAAAAACTTTCAAGTTTTCATTTTTAAATTCTCTGACACAGTTTGCTAGGCAATTTTCATGAAGCCGGAACAATTTCACAGTCCTTGGAACAGTTTTGATTTAAAGTATTACAGTTCCTTGGCACAATTTCTGATTAGGGTGTCACATATTTCAAAAACAGTTTTTAGTACGTTTCTGCCTGCAAGAGGAACTCACGTTCCTACTCCACGCTGTTTATAATCTCTCTGATTGCTGAATTTCCCTTTTCCTTTGTAATCACATAAAATCGCCTATGTATCTTTCTAAGTCACAGTCAAGCGTAGTAAGAAAATTTGAAAATATAAAATAAGCAACTGCAACAGGATGTTACAGGGCTTATCTACGGCAAATAATGTCTTTTTACATCTTGCAGTAAAAATTTGTTTGTTGCACAAGTGATGCAGAATTGTATTTCAAAGTGAAAGTTTAGGAAATTTACAAGAGTTCTGAATGTCAAAATAGCCTAGATAATTGCATACATCAATATCAGAATGGTCTCAAATTTGTAATACAAGACTAAGGTACTGAGTGGCAACAGTAATCAACTTTACCAGAGTGAGCAGGACAGGTATTCAAGATCATGTAGCAACCAAAGTCAAGAGGCTCAAAGACCATGAAGCAACCAAAGTTAAAAGATTCGAAGACAATGAACCAACCAAAGTTAATAGATTCAAAGACCATGAACCAACCAAAGTTAAGATGCTCAAAGACCATGAACCAGCCAAAGATAAGAAATTCAAAGACCACGAACCAACCAAAGTTAAGAGTCTCAAAGACAATTGAACCAACCAAAGTTAAGAGACTCAAAGACAATGAACCAGCCAAAATTAAGAGATTCAAAGACAATGAACCACCCAAAGTTAAGAGATACAAAAACCATGAACCAGCCAAAGTTGAGAGATTCAAAGACCATGAACCAACCAAACTTAAGAGATTCAAAGACCATGAACCAGCCAAAGTTGAGAGATTCAAAGACCATGAACCAACCAAAGTTAAGAGATTCAAAGACCATGAACCAACCAAAGTTAAGAGATTCAAAGACCATGAACCAACCAAAGTTAAGAGATTCAAAGACCAAGAACTAGCCAAAGTTAAGAGATACAAAGACAATGAACCAGCCAAAGTTAAGAGATTCAAAGACCATGAACCAGCCAAACTTAAGAGATTCAAAGACCATGAACCAACCAAAGTTAAGAGATACAAAGACAATGAACCAACCAAAGTGAAGAGATTCAAAGACCATGAACCAACCAAAGTTAAGAGATTCAAAGACCATGAACCAATTAAAGTTAGATTCAAAGACCAAGAACCAATCAAAGTGAAGAGATTCAAAGACCATGAACCAACCAAAGTTAAGAGGTTCAAAGACCATGAACCAACCAAAGTTAAGAGATACAAAGACAACGAACCAACCAAAGTTAAGAGATTCAAAGACCATGAACCAATTAAAGTTAGATTCAAAGACCAAGAACCAATCAAAGTGAAGAGATTCAAAGACCATGAACCAACCAAAGTTAAGAGGTTCAAAGACCATGAACCAACCAAAGTTAAGAGATACAAAGACAATGAACCAACCAAAGTTAAGAGATTCTAAGACCATGAACCAATTAAAATTAGATTCAAAGATCATGAACCAGCCAAAATTAAGAGATTCAAAGACCAAGAACCAATCAAAGTTAAGAGATTCAAAAACCATGAACTAACCAAAGTTAAGAGATTCAAAGACCATGATACAACCAAAGTTAAGAGAATCAAAAACCATGAACCAGCCAAAGTTAAGAGATACAAAGACAATGAACCAACCAAAGTGAAGAGATTCAAAGACCATGAACCAGCCAAAGTTAAGAGATTCATAGACAATGAACCAGCCAAAGTTAAGAGATTCAAAGACAATGAACCAACCAAAGTGAAGAGATACAAAGACAATGAACCAACCAAAGTTAAGAGATTCAAAGACAATGAATCAACCAAAGTTAAGAGAGTCAAAGACTATGAACCAACCAGAGTCAAGAGATTCAAAGACCGAGAACCAACCAAAGTTAAGAGATTCAAAAACCATGAACCACCGAAAGTTAAGAGACTCAAAGATCATGAACCACCCAGAGTCAAGAGATTTAAAGACCTTGAACTAAACAAATTAAAGAGACTCAGAGACCATTAACCACCCAAAGTTAAGAACCATCACAATTACAACTCAAGAAGTCTTCAAGTGCCCCAGTGTTTAGTATGATAGCCTAAAGTTTGTAAATCATGCAGTCAAACAACACCGCTAGAGTCTTCTTTGCCCTGATCTGGATTCATGTCATCGGATCAAGGAGCTGTGACCTACTGTGATGTCTTGGCATCCTCAGAACGGCTAAAGCAGACCAGCCTCAGGGAGATCGAGGAGCACACTATCGTCCCTTTTTCAATGCTCGCCCAGGGTTGTTATGTAAACCTACCTGCGGCTACGAATGCTGCTGCTTTCTCTGGTCTCCTGCTGGGGAAGGTGGGCGTGGGAAGTCTCGACTAATAATCCTTTGAAGTGATAACGGAAAGATGTTATGATTTTTCCTACTTTTGACGTAGCAACTCCAATAATATTTTCAACTCGCTAGGGAAAAGGAAGCGACCATTATTATTATTATTATTATTATTATTATTATTATATTATTATTATTAAGATTATTATTATTATTATTATTATTATTATTATTATTATTATTATTATTATTGCCATAAGATTGCACAATGTCGTGATAAACTGTTACGTAATAAAAATCCACAGTTATATGAAAAAATTGCATTAATATGCAAAAGATAAAAACAAAGATTATCAGGCTTTTTTTTATATTTTGCATATTAATACAATTCTTTTTATATAATTATGGATTCTTATTAAACAACAAATCATCATCCTTATTATTATTATTATTATTATTATTATTATTATTATTATTATTATTATTATTATTATTATTATTATTATTACGTAGGGAAAGCTTAGAAAGTCCAAGAGATTATGCCTGAAACTTAGGGAATATGAGAAAAACACAGATGGATTCCAGTTGCCTAATCTCCAGACTATTACAATTCTTGCTTTGTATTTTCCTTCATGGAAATTTGCGTATCAAGAGAATTAGTCGTTAAAGTAACAGGATTTTAGGGACAATGAAAGTAAAGGTGGGCAACAGAGGTTTTATAGCAATATGGAATATTTAAAAGTTTTAAAGTATTTAAGAAGGAAGAATAGATAAAATGGGGATACAAAGGGAGTAGTTTGTGACACTTCAAATAAATAAATAAATATATATATATATATATATATATATATATATATATATATATATATATATATATATATATATATATATATATATATGCTGTATATATATACATATATATATAAATATATATATACATATATACATACACACATATTTTATATATATATATATATATGTATATATACATATTATTGATTATACTCGTATGTATATATACTATATATATATATATATATATATATATATATATATATATATATATATATATATATATAATTGTTTTCATCGAATACACATAAAATAGGCACCGAACGAATAATTGTTACGAGAGATTAACGACCAAATAATTTGTGCAAAGTTTTACAAAAACATCTCTTCATTTGATGAAAAATGAACTGGCAAAAATAATGAAAGCAAATATATTCGTCATGAATTTTGCTGTTGCAAATTCGAAAATCCTTCACGCCTAAAGTAATTGTATATTTAAATACTCTTTTTTTTTACATTGAAAAACTAAATACACCTTTAAAACGCTTTGAAATGGAAGATTCGAGTATATAATTTACTGTCATTCGTTTATGTTCTTTGTAATCAATTCATTACAGAGCTGGATATATGAAGAAAAATTTTATACATTTTGCGTCAGTTAGAGTTATTTTTCACAACAAACAGTGTTTATAAATAAATATGGAAGTGATACTGAAAACTGTAGATTTGTGTCGAATGCACTTATGAATTTAATATAGACTAGGGGGGTTTTATACTGATAACCCCATGGGTTAGTAATGGGTTCTCCGACGAACCCATGCTAGCCAAAATCTCTGCCAACAGAGCTGCCAGTCATCTTTGCAAAGAGATTTCGAGTCTCGTCATATATTTTGGTTTACACTTGATCAAAATGGAATAAAGAAAATTTTTGTAACATTCTTTAATCGTGATTTTCTTACTTAGTTCCCTCTTTGTTTTCACTGATCTACTGCTGATCTCTATTTTGCATGCAACGCATTTACAAACCTACTTCTCTTATTTTTTTTTATCATATTTCTGCTTTTGTCATTTGTTTAAGTCAGCTCAGTGATTCTCAAACTGGGTGCCGTGGCACCCTGGGGTGCCACAGACAGTGCCTAGTGGTGCCGCAAGAGTGTCATGAATTTTGTCTGGGCTAGATCTTTCAGTGAACATTTGTAAAAAATAAAAAAAGTTTGCAGAAGTCTTCATATAATCATTATCAGTTCAGTGTGTCTACTCATATATGTATATGTATTATATATATATATATATATATATATATATATATATATATATATATATATATATATATATATATATATATATATATATATATATATATATATATATACATATATATATATATATATATATATATAAATATATATATATATATATATATATATATATATTATATATATATATATATACATATATAGATATAGATATATATATATATATATATATATATATATATATATATATATATATATATATATATATATATATATATATATAGATATATATATATATATATATATATATATATATATATATATATATATATATGTATATATGTATATGTGTATATATATGTATATATACATATATATATTATGTACAGTATATATAGTCCTTCTCTTCCTTTCCTGAAAGAAGGGTTTGCTTTCTCGGTGGGATGGTGAAGAAGGGGTGCCACAGTAATGATTACATTGGTTAGGGTGCCATCACAAAAAAAAAAGATTGAATTGTCAGCTAAATACCAGCACAGATTTTGTTCCTAAAATACTTCGTGAAGGATGTTTCTTTTCGAAACTCAACCTCAGTCTTGATTATTTCTAAAACTCCAAATGCAGATCTGCCAAGGATCTTGGGCACACTCAAGTGCAACTCAGTAGGGGATTTTCTTCCATTGAATGGAACAGTCTACCCGAGGAATTTATGCAAATTGGAATCTCAAAAGTTCAAGCGAACTTGTAAAGCATTGTTATCCTAAAGCAGTTCTCCTTGCATTTATAATTCACTTACATTTTTATCTGTTGATTTGTGAATTTATTTTTCTTTTCTGATAACTGATCTCTTCTTTCTGTATTTCCTATTACCTTCCATTACTTCTTTCAAATGAATACCATTTGCTATGGAACCTTAAATTTTAAGTCAATGGCCCCTGTAGACTTGTTCCATATGGAGAGTGTTCATCCCCTGAATAATAATAATAATAATAATAATAATAATAATAATAATAATAATAATAATAATAATAATAATATTTAACAGTTGAAAACTCTGTGAAACTTTCAAGCGACGATCGCCAACGAGCTAGCTCAGCCCCTCACAAACTACGATTTTCCCAGCAAGGCTGAACCGTTGTCAGTTTTATTTCGTCTCTGCTGTGAAAAAATCAGTCATGGTCTGGACAGTTGATTATTTCATCTCTTCGAGCATCTCTTACATAGTATAGCCTCATCTGCATTTAAGGTTGGATGGTTGCATTTCATTAAATATTTCTTCCTGATTTAAAAGAAAACGCTTCTTATTGTCTATAATCAAAAGCTTCATTTTAGCTTGGGCTCGCTTGAGAGTAATTGTAAGGTTATTCCCATAAGTTTTTCATCATGCGAGAAATTTCTTCGAGTGCATACCGGTACCAATTCCGAGCTTCGAAGAATACGTTAAGTTTTTTCCACAAAGGTATGTGTGTGGAAATCCATGATTTAGAATGAAGTAATATGATTCCCCAGGTCCATACTACAGATACCCTGTACCACAATCTGCTTCATCTTAGAGTAAGAAGATTCAGGAATGTCGTTACACTTTCCCCTAAAGCCCACCACTAAAGTAAGTTAAATAAATATAATTTATAAATATATACATATATATAGAAAGTTGTTATTCCAATCATTGCTGATTTTTTCCTAGCATTGAAGAGTTTAGTTTCAGTACCGCTTTATATCGCAGAATGAACTGGTTGGGATGAGTTTAATTTTTCACTGCAATCAAAATGATAAAAAACAAATGAAAAATGCGTCGAAGTTTCTTCACAATCGAGTATTCTGTACATCGTATAATCAAGGCCACCGAAAATAGATCTATCTTTCGGTGGTCTCGGTATAATGCTGTATGAGCCGCGGCCCATGAAACTAACTACGGCCCGGTGGTGGCCTGTCCTATATCGTTGCCAGACGCACGATTATGGCTAACTTTAACCTTAAATAAAACCACTGAGGCTTGAGGGCTGCAATTTTATATGTTTGATGATTGGAGGGTGGATGATCAACATACCAATTTGCAGCCCTCTAGCCTCAGTAGTTTTTAAGATCTGAGGGCGGACAGGAAACTAAAAACTAGATACCGATCAGTCCAAACCCATAAGTAAATTAAAAAAACGTTATTTTGCCGAAGAATGGGTGAAATGACTCCGGGAAAAGAAGAAAGAACATTCCAAAAATTGACTGTAATGGGAACGATAAACTCACATAACAAAGCAGTGTAAAAATTAATGATATCTGCAGAATGGATTTTCATTTGAAGATCGCACACACACACACACACACACACACACATATATATATATATATATATATATATATATATATATATATATATGTATATTATATATATATATATGTGTGTGTGTGCATTTATATATATATATATATATATATATATATATATATATATATATATATATATATATATATATATATATATATATATTATATATATATATAATGTGTGTGTATTTATGTGTGTAAGTATGTAAGTATGTATGTCATACTCCAGCAGGCTGATCCGCCATAACTTCCCCAATTCGGGAAACCTCGTTTAGTAACAAGTCAGACATCGGAAGATCTCATTAGTCAAATAATGTTTTGCAATTTCAGTGAATTTTCATCTTTTTTTTTATCATTTCCGCATGCTCATATTTTCGGAAACGTTCCCGGAATTTTATTTAGCTTTGAATGTCACCAATAAACAGAATAATTACATTGGTTCTCTTTGTTTCAATTCCGAAAAAAAACGGAATTAATATTTAGCGATCATATTTCCCTTTTCGTAGCCTTTGTTCCGGAGCCTTTTTTTTTTATTTTTTGTCCTCATGGCGAATTCGGCGACCTGTTTTTTTTTTTTTTTTTTAGCGATCCATCAAATGATTAGTGTTTCTTCTGCCCCGTTAGCCTTGACTGACGGTCTGTCACATAAATGTGATATATTTAATTCTCCGCCGTAATGCTTTTTTACGGTTCTAAGCTACGTCACGAAAGTGGGCGTTTTGCATGAGGCATTTTCCACCCACAGGAAATCTGGAGCGTTAATATTTGTTTTTTTTTTTTAACTTATCTGCTGAAACTTTCATATATTGGCCAGTTTTAGTTAGCAAAAGTAGGTAATGGAAAACTAATTACAACGAAGATATATTTTTTCCTAGTAAAACTTATTGCATATTTAGAAAACTTAAGTTGCCTGCCATTAAGCAAGTTTTGTTGCATATTATGCTGCAAGAGAGCACGGCATACTGTGTACCTGCAGACCCGCACGTGCACACATACACACACACATATATATATACATATACACATACACGTACATACATACATACATACTCTACGAAACAAAAAGGTCCATAAAGACCAGATTTACACAGGAAAATCATTTATTTCTGTTTACACTACTTCAACCTACATCACTACAGTAGTAACTGGGAAATAAAACCGAACATGCAGCTGAAACACTATTGAAAATTGATTGTAAAATAAACTCGATCGTGTAGTCGGAATTCGGGTGACCCACATACACACACACACACACACACACACACACACACACACACACACACACATATATATATATATATATATATATATATATATATATATATAGAGTGAGAGAGAGAGAGAGAGAGAGAGAGAGAGAGAGAGAGAGAGAGAGAGAGAGAGAGAGAGAGAGAGAGAGAGAGAGAGAGAGATTCTGCTGCGGTGATGGCAGACTCCAGAACCTTCCAGTTGTACAGTGTTTGTGAAAAACAGCTAA
>JANJGK010000001.1:91144801-91146546 GCA_039081455.1 Macrobrachium rosenbergii
AGGAGCGAGCGTTGCCATATATTATCCGCGTACATTCATTCCATTGATTGAAAATAGGAGGCAGAAATGAAGCGTTCTTTCCCGTCCCCACCGGCCAGCCCTCTGACATTTGAAAAGGCCTCATAGTTTATCCCAACGCGTTTGCCCAGTGCTTGTATGTTCTGCGTTTGTGCTCGGAATCTGCTGGTCACATTTACCAGATCTGTTTCATTCTATTTTTTTACAGTAAATAGTTTCCACCCAAATCGGGTGCCTCTAGAGCAGTGGTTCTCAAGCTGGGGGTAATTACCCCCGTTGGGGTATTGAAGCCATTTCTGGGGGGTAACGAGGCACTTTCTAGAAGTAACAGTTTTTTGGGGTTAAATGCAGTAAATTTATAAATAACAATAATAAATAAATGAATAAAATAATAAATAACACAGAAGTAAATAGATTAATTTTTATGATAATTAATCAAGTTATCCCCCCAGAATTCGTTTTCTTCAATCCCGAAAACAAGTAAGAGTCTTCTTTGTGAAAAAAGTTAAGTATACCCTAGTTTTACCAGACCACTGAGCTGATTAACAGCTCTCCTAGGGCTGGCCCGAAGGATTAGATTTATTTTACGTGGCTAAGAACCAATTGGCTACTTAGCAACGGGACCTACAGCTTATTGTGGAATCAGAAACCACATTATAGCGAGAATTGAATTTCTATCACCAGAAATAAATTCGTCTAACTCTTCATCAGCCGGCCGGGGAATTGAACTCCGGCCCATCGAGTGACAGTCCGCAGCTCTACCGACTCCCCCAACGAAGAGCTGTCTTCTTTGTGATATAAGCGGGTGAAACATAACTGAAGAGGAATGGGGTAGGGGTAAAGTGATGTACCACACCACTGCCGGGGGTACCGATACCAAAAAACTTGAGAACCACTGCTCTAGAGTCAATAGAAAAGGGTCATATCTACATTCATACAACAACTGGTGAAGCTAGGATGAACGCCCTACGTGGAAACCTTCCACAGATCTGTCGCCTCACACACCAGCATAGATGGCTCATTAGCAGTGAGTCAGTCCCCCAGAATACACCGTGCCATTCATTTCTGTATTCATACTTTCTCGATCCCTGGATATTTAAGCCCTCTCTTTCTAATGTTCCTTCCAGTCCGACTGTCTTGTGCTTTCCAGTTTATCCCTCTACTTCTTCCAAGTTTCAGTTATGCTCTCTTTTCACTGACCTGTAACCTCCATTCTCTCCACGTGACCATATCATCCATAAACGCTATGATCTATTTTTTATGGATACTTACATTTTTATCACTTCTACGTACTTCCACACTTGTCACCTTTTTAATCCTTCGTATGGAACATATACCGCACAGGTAATTCATCCCAGCACATTCAACTTTCATTATCACATTTACAGTCATCACTACTTTTTTACTTGGATGAAATGAGGCTGCGTGCGCACTCTATATATATATATAATATTATATATATATATATATATATATATATATATATATATATATATATATATATATATATATATTATATATAAATATATATATATATATATATATATATATATATATATACTATATTGATGTTTATATTTGTATTTATGTATACATATATGTACAGTATATACATAAATTCACATGATTCTAATACTTTACTCTAGTAAAAGCATATGAAGAAGCTGGCTTTAATCAGAGTCTTATCCGTATTACAGTTATTCAAGGAAGATTTTAATTGGAGAAAT
>JANJGK010000001.1:91146646-91191646 GCA_039081455.1 Macrobrachium rosenbergii
TATAAACTAGTACAAATAAACGTTCCATATTATTAAGAAAAATATTCTTAATTTATTAAATAAAATCGACCCTTGTACAACGTATTTCGGGGATTCAGAATAACGCACAAAAAGCTTCCCTGCAATTAATTAGTATTACTACTACTACTACTACTACTACCACTAATACTACCACTACTACTACTGCTGCTGCCCAAAATGTTCTGTCATTAATGTAAACAAATCAACAAGATCATTAATTACCGATGGTAGCTGCCGATTCGAATGCTGGTTGTGAAAAAGATAAAACAAGGGGGATATTAATAAGTATATGATAAATAAGTCCAAACAAATGAACATAAAAAAAATACGCATTGAAATGCTAAAAAAAAAAAAAGCGATCATTCATGCTCATTAAAGTAACAGAATATTTCAGAAATCAAAAAGAGAACGAAAAGCGGTTACCTAAAAATTCATCTATGGCATAGCAGCTTTTATGAAGCTCGTTTTACCTAGAAACGAAATCACATTAATCCCCGGATAGAATTATTTTCAAAATAGGCAGTTACCTCGAATGTTAATTGATAATGACATTTTATGAAATGCAAATTTTGGGGTCAAAGTGCCATTAAACAGAGTTAGTTCAGGAGATACATACTCCGATTTCATACAGTGAAATAAGGGGATTAAATGAGCATTTCATCCCTGGTATGCGGTCCAAATCACGAGCAAATAATGCCATATTTTGAAGTGTTACCGTTGCTTACGTATTACAATGTAGAATGTAAATACTGCTCTCGCATAATTTGCAATAATTCCGCTCGATTCTCTTTGGATTCTGCTTACCGAATGATGTACGGGAATGGAGGTCAGCTGCTTGCGTTTTAGTTTTCTGAAAAGAAAACTGTTGTGCCGGCTTTGTCTGTCCGTCCGCACTTTTTCTGTCCGCGCTTTTTTCTGTCCGCCCTCAAATCTCAAAAACTACTGAGGCTAGAGGGCTGCAAATTGGTATGTTGATCATCCACCCTCCAATCATCAAACATAGCAAATTGCAGCCTTCTAGTCTCAGTAGTTTTTATTTCATCTAAGGATAAAGTTAGCCATAATCGTGCGTCTGGCAACGATATAGGCCTGGCCACCACCAGACAGTGGTTAAAATTTCATGGGCCACGGCTCATACAGCATCATACCGAGACCACCGAAAGATAGATCTATTTTCGGTGGCCTTGATTATACGCTGTAGCGGTTGTACAGAATCTCGATTGCGCCGAAGAAACTTCGGCGCATTTTTTACCTGTTTATATATGAGAAAGCTTCTTGAAAGGAAGCGTCTGACTGATTATCTAAGAAATGTCAAGAAATGTTTGTGGTATATCCTATGTTTATAGTATATCTTATGATATAAATTTTTATAGTATATCCGATGATACGAGTTTATAGCATATCCTATGATATAAACTTGTATAGTATATCCGATGATATGTGTTTATAGTATATCCTACGATATAAATTTTTATAGTATATCCGATGATGTGAGATTACAGTATATCCTATGATATAAATTTTTATAGTATATCCGATGATATTAATTTATAGTATATCCTAAGATATAGATTTTTAAAGTATATCCTATGATATGTTTATAGTACACCCTTAGATATAAATGTTTACAGTATATCCTGTGATATGTTATATAATTTCCTGTATGTGAGCACATATCATAGGAATATGAAATCTGATGTAAAGATGCATATACATCATCCTATTGAAAACTAGTAAGTCAGATTTCTCGGGGAAACATAAAGAAAAATAGAGAATTATGTATTTCTAAATTGATAAGCATTAATAACAGTTCAAACTGCAAGACGCGCTGCATTGCGGCTTCCAGCCAGAGATTGTGGGACAGTAAAATATGGCATCAACAAAGAGACAAGAGAGTATAGATGGCATGAAGTCACAAAATTCATAAGAGCAAGATCTAAAATAATATATGTAAAACTTGGAGCCAGCGGCGGTCTCTTAGGGCTGAATCTAAGTTGGTAAGAAGAGCTGGATCCTTAGAAGAGAATCTTTCGATTCTACTCATAACCAGATGAACACCGTGGGGGGGGTTAGTGCCGTCAGTGCACCTCATGCGGTGCACTTTAGGCATTACTTAAGATTCTCGGCAGCGTGCCTTCGGCCCCTACCTGCATCCCTTTTCGTTCCTTTTACTGTACGTCCTTTCATATTCTTTTTCTTCCATCTTACTTTCCACCCTCTCCTAACAATTGATTCATAGTGCAACTGCGAGGCTTTCCTCCTGTTACACCTTTCAAGCCTTTTAGTGTTAGTTTCCGTTTCAGCGCTGAATGACCTCATAGGTCCCAGTGCTTGGCCTTGGGCCTAATTACTTGAATTAACTAAGAAGATAAATTTCACTGGAATATCTGAAGTCTTTAGTCAAACATACAAATAAGTTCTTCAGTTAAGAGAAAGGGAAGAGATATTGAGAGGTAACTAATTCTGTCACATCTTTGAGGTGATACATTTCATGGGGGTGAATGCTTTTTGTAAGTATTTCTGCAAATAGAAGTACCTAGTAACAGTGACTGCAGGGATAACTTGAGCATACGCTCATTAATCAGCGAATGGTTGTCGGTGTGTGAATGGAGATTTCTAGTTTAAATATGAATTGAAAATTTACACCGGGGATTTATGGTATAGAAATAAATTGGAAAATTACACCGATTAAAAAAAACAAAATATCTGTGCGAGAATGTAGTAACTCTCTCTCTCTCTCTCTCTCTCTCTCTCTCCCCCCGTTCCGTTTGTGTGATAATTGAACTCCGGAAATTACCTGTCCGAAAGGTTGCCATGGCTGATGAAATATTGTAATTTATTTCCAGGTGTCACTGGATGAATGATAAAGCAAAATACGCATTAGTCAACATATCACCAATTATGGTATTCACTGTCCTTTTTCGTTTTTTATTAACTATCTTAAAGACCCTTTTTTAAAATACCTTATTGCAGTGTGTGTGTGTGTATATATAATATATATATATATACATTATATATATATATATATATATATATATATATATATATATATATTATATATATATATATATATATATATTATATATATATATATATATATATATATATATATATATATATATATTACAGTAGCAGAGATAAAGGCAGCAAGATAAAGGCAGCAACTGTATTAATTTTAGTAATAGTAGTTTTTTGTCATTATGAATATAGTCACTCTAGGCCCTTTAAGTTGATTATTTATATTCATACAGCTCATTTCATAGCTTCCTGGATCATACCAGAAGACTAATTTAATCTCTCATGAAATATATGTACATAGGTACTTTCGGAGCAATGGTTCAGTGCCTCAAATTACAGAATTTCTGACCAATTCGAGAGAATGTGTTTTTTTCAGATGGAATGAAATTTATAGCCTGAACTCCCTTTAATGATTTGTACATTTATTTTTAGCGTTTTACCTTTATTATTACTTTTATTACATTTAGATTTCAGGAACTTGTCTATTGTGAATTTAGAGTCCTTTTTACTCTTGTTTATTTACTAACCATGATTTCTTATGAACATATTTTCATGCTTCTGCACGGAGGGTCGCGAACACTTCAATCAGGTTTACGAAACAGAATTAATTCCTAAAATGGGAAACTGCAGTATCTGCAAAATTTTCGAAATTGAGATATGCCACCTACCGGGCTCGTGAAGCACTAATACACAAGTTACTGCAGTTTCAGAATGGGGCTTCAATGCTTTCCACGAGTATTTAGGGGGTCACATTTGCAGTATCTGTAAAATCAGTAGTAAGGCAAGGGAGTATCAACCATTTGTCTCAGTTTTGTATCTTTGCAGATACTACAGTTTTCCATTTTAGGGCAGAATTGTTTCCTATTATTTACGAAATAGCGTAAATAAACGTAACTTAAAGCTTACGATGCATTTAAAGGGTTTATCTTTAATTAACACTTCACCATATTAAATCAGTTCTTTTCCATATTTTTCAACCAAGATAAAAGTGAGTAAACTTTGGTTGTTGTTCTGGACATAACTTTGTTGAGATGATTTCAGGATCATTCCAGGCTTATTCGAAAACGTATAGTTTTCTTTTTTTAGTTACAAATCCATTCTGAATACAGGTCATCAAGTAAGCCAGCGACACTAGGCATATATATATATATATATATATATATATATATATATATATATATATATATGTATATATATATATATACACACGCATATATATAATATATATACACCTATATACACACATATATATACACATACATATGTCTATACATATATATTATATGAATGAATTTTTATCACATCACCATGGTTTATATACTAGCATTAAAGTGCAGATGTCATATAATATTCAATTCTCCCTACCTCGGAAATAATATGTGTATATATGTAATTTCCCGTCTGTTTACACACACACACACACACACACACACATACACACACACACACACATATATATATATATATATATATATATATATATATATATATATATATATATATATATATATATATATATATATATATATACATACATATATTATTTTCGAGGTAGAGTTAATTGGATATTAAACGACATTTGCAGTTTAGTGGTTGCTTGTATATGTATATATATATATATATATATATATATATATATATATATATATATATATATATATATATATATATATATATATTATATATATATATATATATATATATATATATATATATATCAGGGTGGTACAACCTTACAGTCTCACACCAAATCTGAGGGGTGACGTTGTTAGTCCCACACCCATTTTCACGACACCTAAGGCGCTGGTACGTATATACAGCTGGAAGAACTGGTGAGTGGTAGACCTGTTACGATCCACTGACCTAACAAACGTGACCCCCATTTTGAACCATTTATCCACAATGCAAATGGGTTAATCGGGGTATGAAGGCAAGCAACCCAATGCCCTTATCTAGCCCAAGCCTGAAGAAAACTAGAAAAAAAGATGGGAAGCAAAATGACGGGGCCTGTACAATTCTGCGAAAACATAAGCAGGTAGCATATTCGAAAGCTTAAAGTCAGAACTAAATAAAGCGTCTTTCATTAGCTTCTCAGTTTATTAATATTCAGGAGATGAACCTTATTCATATGGAACAAGCCCACAGGGGCCATTCACTTGAAATTCACGCTTCCAAAGAGTATGGTGTTCATTAGGAAGAAGTAAGGGAAGGTAAGGGGAAATACAGAAAGAGGAGATCTCGCTTGTTAAAAAAGAAAAAAAATAATTAGTAAAATAATAAACAGATAAAAATGTATTAAAATGCAAGGAGAACAGTATTAGGGTAGAAATGTATTTCGTCTTGGCTTGAACTTTTGAATTTCCAATTCACGACATCCTTAGGGAGACTGTTCCACGGTCCAACGGTGTGAGGAATGAAGGACCTCTGGAACTGAGAAGCTCCACAGCGAGGCACATTTACTGCATATTGATGCTGCTGTTCAGTAAACTGGTTGCTCTCGGCAGGACAAGGGGATCGGGGATCAAATGAGTACGCGAAAGACCCCTGTTAAAATACTAACAAACAAGAGGCCATCCGCCGATGGTCCAAGTCATAACTACTGAATATCAGGAAACAGAAACCTACCACCAAGAAGCGGAACCTGGCTCTTAGCCTCGAGACCCTAATTTCAAAGCCTCGGGTAAATGTGAAATGCTCTCCGAACATAATTCACCCTCGTGATTGGGAGAGGAGTCTCGTCTTGTAAACAAGTGATTGATAAATTCGGTCGCTAATGATTCTGATCGACGGAGGCAAAGACGTTTCTTAATCAAGACGGAGACGCTAATTGCATTGTGAGAGGAAAACGGATTTAATGGCGGGGAACGGACGCACGGTACATTTCTTAATTTTGACGTTTGCCGAATTGGTTGCTTAGAGATGCTTCGTGACGGGTTTAGGTATGAAAATACTCTATGAAAAGACGGATTCTTGAAGACGTTTTTTCTTATTACGCTTTCATCTACGATTGCTCTCTCTCTCTCTCTCTCTCTCTCTCTCTCTCTCTCTCTCTCTCTCTCTCTCTCTCTCTCTCTCTCTCAGTGTTTGTGTGTAAGGGCAAGAAAAAATAAGAAATTAACATATTTACGCTTTCATCTACGATTACTCTCTCTCTCTCTCTCTCTCTCTCTCTCTCTCTCTCTCTCTCTCTCTCTCTCTCTCTCTCTCTCTCTCTCTGTCAGTGTTTATGTGTGAAGGTAAGAAAAAATACTTCTTAACATATTTACGCTTTCATCTACGATTACTTCTCTCTCTCTCTCTCTCTCTCTCTCTCTCTCTCTCTCTCTCTCTCTCTCTCTCTCTCTCTCTCTCTCTCTCTCAGTGTTTGTGTGTGAAGGCCAGAAAACATAAGAAATTAACATAGTTAAATAATCATTGCTCCTCCTTGAAAATGTATACTGTCTCCTCTACGATTACTCTCTCTCTCTCTCTCTCTCTCTCTCTCTCTCTCTCTCTCTCTCTCTCTCTCTCTCTCTCTCTGTCAGTGTTTGTGTGAGGGCAAGAAAAAATAAGAAATTAACATAATTAGATAATCATTATTCCTCCTTATGTCTCCACATAATTAGAATCGAGAGTCTCCCACGATGCAATCCTCACCTCAACGAGACGAAGAAATTTAACCCATTTCATACTGTAGCCTTTTCTGTATCTAATCAGTATGCAGTCTAGCTGAAAAGTTTGAAAGCTAAGGAAAACAGTAGACTGGCAACGAGGGCTGAGGAAAGATCACCAGTCATATTTCGATTTTGAGTGGAATGGAATATAGAGTTTAGACCACGGACTGCGACCTATGAGGTCATTCAGCGATGGAAAGGAAATTGAGAGTAAGTAGGTTTGAAAGGTGTAACAGGAGGAAAACCTCTAAGTTACTCTACGAAATAATTGTTATGAGAGGGTGGATAGCAAGATGGGAGAAAGAGAAAATGAATGGAGGTACAGTAAAAGAAATGAAAGGGGTTAGAGCTAGGGGCCGAAGGGACGCTGCAGGAACCTTTAGTACTGCCTGCAGTGCACCCCATGAAGTGCACTGACGGCACTATCCCCCTAGGGGGATTTCGATTTTGAGCGACAAAAGAAATTTTTTTATAATCGTTTCCATTTTTAGCACCAATTAATGCTTCATAATTCCATGATATCTAATGAAAGCCCATTTTCTGTGATACTAGTGCCATTAGTAATATTATCATCATTATTTTACTCCCTGATTTCGACTGATTGCTAGTTGTGAACTGAATCCCCTGTTAATTTTTACCTAAACTTAATTTTGAAAGCCACATTTCATTTTTAAAATTGTAAATATTTTTATATACTTGAAACTAATAGTTAGAAGCTTCTAGTTTTCACAATTCAACACTAGTCATCGAAAGCGTTGTTTTAGGTTGTTTTTTGGTCCCTTTATCAAAGTCACGGTGACTTTAAAGGGTAACATTTAGTTTTTCTCGAATTTATATATAAAATTTGACAGGTAGAGATTTTCCCAAACGTTTCTCACATTGGCGTGTTTTTCGAGTTGTTCTCTTGATTGCGATGAAAATGTTCAGCCATTTTTCAGATGTTTTGCGATCATTTTCCAAGGTATTTTGACTTTCGCCTATTTTTCAGTGTTACAGCGATATAAAAGCCAAAGTTTTTTTTTTTTTTTTTTGCCTCAGATTTAGGTAAAACTTTGTGGCGTAGGTACGTTAAGGGTATTTTTTTTTTTTTTTTTACCTTGGCGTTGAAAAGTTACTCATTTATTTATCCTCGGAATTTTGTGAAACTTAATAGACAGCCACCATGGGGTATATAATTACTTTTTCCCAATTATTTTTATTCTAATCTATTTCCAGAAGTTGTAAGTCAATTGAAAGCCCAGAAATCCACTTTTCTGGAATTCTGAATGAACAAGACAACACGTGTACCGCAGCCATTACATTCAAGTGCAGTTGAATTAAATGTAATTATATATTGAATTGTGACCGAAATCTCTTAGTCATCATCATTTAATTTTTCTGAAAAGAAAACTATTGTGCCTGCTTTGTCAGTCCGTCCGCACTTTTTCTGTCCGCCCTCAGATCTTAACTATTGAGGCTAGAGGGCTGCAAATTGGGATGTTGATCATCCACCCTCCAATCATCAAACTTACCGAATTGCAGCCCTCTAGCCTCAGTAGTCTTTGTTTTATTTAAGGTTAAAGTTAGCCATAATCGTGCGTCTGGCAACGATATAGGCCAGGCCGCCACCGGGCCGTAGTTAAAGTTTCATGGGCCGCTGCTCATACAGCATTATACCGAGACCACCGAAAGATAGATGTATTTTCGGTGGCCTTGATTATATACGCTGTACAGAAAACTCGATTGCGCCGAAGAAACTTTGGCGCATTTTTTACTTGTTTACTAATATAATTAAACTGTCATTGCCTATGGATTTTACATTGTATGAGAAAAGCCCAAAAAGCCATAGCCTGTCTTGAAGCCTTCAGAGAACTGACTTCCAGTAATAATGACTAAATAAATGTGTGACTAACAAATAAGAAAACACGTAACCTATAAAAGCTTTGCAGTGATCAGTTACTATTATTAAACATTCAATGGCATGATGCTGTTATGTAGTTTATGTTTATCACAATTCCGCGAAAGCCACTGAAGAAAAACTCTGGTCACCTCTTTCCCAGTGATGTAGATGAAATGCTGATTAAAAAAAAAAAGACATAATAAACACAGCCATCATAAGGAGTACAAGAAAAAAAACATGGCTTTGAATTCAACGCAAATTTATGCGTTTGTAATGACGCGTTTTATTTTTCTTTATCTTCAGCTGTTCGTCCAACAAAGTTTTGGAAAGTCAAAAAGATTTGCCTTTGTTCTTCAGGATTTTCACACGTTACTGCCCACTGTAACAGACGCATTCCCTATCATTTTGTATTAAAAAAAATAAAAACTTTGCGCACAAAGTTCAAGACCTTTGCAGCAGATTAATTGTAACGTTATGTGAAAGTTTGAAGTGCTTTCAAATCAAGCCCAAAATAGAATCCACTGGATCGCGAATTATTTTCGCCCTTTGATAACTCTGTGGATATCAAAGAATTCTAGTCGTTTTTTTATATGTCGTACCAGTCGGAAATAAACCATTTTTATATTATTATCCTTGTCCCGTCAAAGGTGATGGCGTACTCAAGGAATTTTGCAATTGCAACGTGCTAATGATACTTCAGGTACTTTATGTTGCTTAGAATTTTCTGTTTCGTATTTTGAGATTTTTATATATATTTTGCCTATGGTACATATAAGAAAGACATAAGTGTATAAATACATGTTTGCGTTTTATATAGATATAGTCAGACGGACAAATACACGCAGATCTTATAATAATAATAATAATAATAATAATAATAATAATAATAATAATAATAATAATAATAATAATAATAATAATAATTTGTAAATTACCATCTCTATCATTATCCTTTAAGGAGGTCAAAACTGTTCTTTCTCCACAAAATAAAAGAAAATATTACCCTGAACACGTAAGCATTGTATCGTCTAATAATAGTGTGTAAATGTTGAATTCACCACAAGTTGCCATTTTGGGGTATGGATTCTAACCTAATTACTTTGGACGAGAGAGAGAGAGAGAGAGAGAGAGAGAGAGAGAGAGAGAGAGAGAGAGATTGTCGTACCTTTTTCCCCTAGTGATTAAATTCGCTTCAAGAAAATGATTGCCTCGATCAACCTCATCCAAAGTAAGGTTGATTACTCGAAGGATTTCAGTAATCACCATAAACCGCGGATTCATTTCATTAGAGATTAATCTCTCTCTCTCTCTCTCTCTCTCTCTCTCTCTCTCGGAAACCTTGGCTAACTCTCAAATCGGGCAAGGGAATGTACGATATGGGTGCTTTATCACAAATATCCAGCACCTCGGATTATGTACTTGGTTGTTAATCGGCTGTTGTAGGTCTCACTTTGAGTAAAAGAGAAAAAAGAGAAAAAATAGCAGAAAAGAGGTATCAATGATCATGTGAAAATTGATACCAGCTTCCCATTATGAAAACGCGGGGACCTCGAAGAGGTAATTATCATATCACCCAGCCGAGGAGACACCATTCATCAGATGATGCTT
Source organism: Macrobrachium rosenbergii (assembly GCA_039081455.1). Lineage (NCBI taxonomy): Eukaryota > Metazoa > Arthropoda > Malacostraca > Decapoda > Palaemonidae > Macrobrachium > Macrobrachium rosenbergii. The sequence continues at coordinate 91,156,826 of JANJGK010000001.1, forward strand.
CTCTCTCTCTCTCTCTCTCTCTCTCTCTCTCTCTCTCTCTCTCTCTCTCTCTCCATACAGCTGATGAAACTAGATCTATGTCAGACCGTGAAAAGAGCCTCTCCTTCAGAGTTGGCGAAAAGGGGTAAACACTGTAATTTTGGCAAGGTGGTGCACGGAATCGAGTTGTAGACTCACGAAAGATCTAACGATTACATAAGCTTCTTTGAAACAAAGCAACTCTATGGATTGTACAACAAAGAGGTGAATAACATTTGGAGAACGTATGGGAAGTTCGATAAGGTATATGTTTTTAGAGAATCAGGTAATACAAAGTAAATAAGATGTAAGACGTTTGTTTGAAGTCACTTCTGCTATCGCAGCAAAAGAAACAAACAAGCAAAGAAGTCGTCAGTACGAAATATGCATCCATATGAATGTCAGCAAACTATTTTGCTTCTTTCAAACTGCGAGAAAAATGAGGAAAATGCAAAAAGGTGAAAGCAAAAAGATAAACACGAATTTTCGCTGTTTGTGAGTAAGTGTTCGAGAATAATTGACAGAGAACAGCGCGTTTCTCTTCTTCTTCTTCTTCTTCTTCTTCTTCTTCTTCTTCTTCTTCTTCTTCTTCTTCTTCCTCCCAAACACAAAGAAAGGAAACTAATGGAGAAGTGCGAAGAAAGAACAACAGTAAATTATTAAGTTCTTGCAGAACATTTGCCTGTTCGAGACAATGCAGCCTTTGTGAAATGAATGTTGTCGGCGACAGCAGTTTTAACAATGCGCTTTAGAAATACTGAGGGAAGGAGCGTGTTAAGTTTACTTTTGTGTTAGAGAGTTTTCAAGGTTAAATGAAACCCGAGGAAGAGGGGGACGTTGACATTATTTCTCTCACATTCCTGCACCTCATGCGGTGCACTGTAGGCAGTACTTTCGTTCCTTTTACTGTACCTCCTTTCATATTCTCTTTCTTCCATCTTACTTTCCACCCTCTCCTAACATTTGATTCATAGTGCAACTGCGAGGTTTTCCTCCTGTTACACGTTTCAGACCTTTTACTGTCAGTTTACGGTTCAGCGCTGAATGACTTTTGGTCTAGTTTCTATATTCAGTTGATATTCAGTTCAATATTTGTAGAGTATCTGTAACTATATTCATGAGTAAAATGCTATCTCTGATCTACTCTAAACCTTTGCCCATATAAAGCTAATGATGTCAGTTGACGCTTTCAGTTACGGGATTAATTGACTGATTGATATGACAATGAACTGGCGTTACGGTAAGCATGGTCACCGATAGCAGAGTAATGCAGAGTCCTTGTAGATATGACGTGAAGTAGAGTGGAGGGATAAAGGCGATTGGCTGTAAAGATAAGGTTTATAAAGTTATGAGTGAGGCTCTAGCCACAAATAAAAACAAGAAAAAATGCGGCGAAGTTTGTACGGCGCAGTTGAGTTTTCTGTACGTCGTGTAATCAAGGCCACCGAGAATAGAGCTATCTTTCGTTGGTCTTGGTATAATGCTGTATGAGCCGCTGCCCACGAAACTTTAACCGCGACCCGGTTGTAGCCTGGCCTATATCGTTGCCAGATGCACGATTATGGCTAACTTTAACCTTAAATATAATAAAAACTACTGAAGCTAGAGGCCTGCAATTTGGTATGTTTGGTGATTGGAGGGTGGATAATCAACATAATTTGCAGTCGTGTAGCCTGAGTTTTTAAGATCTGAGGGCGGAGGGGAAAATTGCGGACGGACAGACAAAGCCGGCACAATAGTTTTCTTTTCAGAAAACTAAATATAGGCCTGAAGTTATTAATGCAGGCTATCAGCTGTGAATATCTGAAGAAGGAGGCGCCTATTTTTGAGGCATCGTTCACTGGTCAATCTCCTGAGTTTAATTGTGTCATTTGCCTTTATTCAAACCAAGTTTGAAAGCGTTGCTGGTAAGTACAAGGAAATGCCCTTAAGAGGACAAGAGGTATTACTGCACCCATGATTGTTACAGCACAAATTACTACTGTTTACCTTGTACCGAATGACACGAAAAGGAGAACTGGCGATATTTCTAGCAATATTAGAATGGCTTAAACTAAGATCAGATCATTCTTCCAGTCGTTTCTTGGAGGAATTAGTCTGCGTTAAATAAGGCAGGAAGGAAATGAAGGGAAGTGACTTGACGCATTTTTGGACAACGGGAACAAGTCGCCAGGGTAAAATGTCACCAAAAACTGAAGGAGAGAAAAACAAGTAAAAATATGCGCCGAAGAGCAATCGAGGTTTCTGTACAGCGTATAATCAAGGCCACCGAAAATAGATAAATCTTCCGGTAGTCTCGGTATAATGCTGTATGAGCCACGGCCCATAAAACTTTATCCACGGCCCGGTGGTGGCCTATCCTCTATAGCGTTGCCAGAAGCACGATTATGGCTAACTTTAACCCAAGTAAAATTAAAACTACTTAGGCAAGAGGGTTGCAGTTTGGTATGTTTGATGATTAGAGGGTGGATGATCAATATACCAATTTGCAGCCCTCTAGCCCAAGTTTTTAAGATCTGAGGGTTGATAGAAAAAGTGCGGACGGACAGAAAAAGCCGGTGCAATAGTTTTCTTTTACAGAAAACTAAAAATGTAAAATGGGAAGAAATCATAGCAAAGGCAGTATAACTGACTAAACATCACTTTTAGAAAGCGAGGTAGGGCTCATTTTGTACATTCGGGATATTGATTAAGGCCGTTGAAGTGAACAGTAACTTCATATCAGATATGTTTATGTACAATATATAATATATATATATATATATATATATATATATATATATATATATATATATATATATTATATATATATATATATATATATATATATATATATATATTTTATATATACACGGAGATAGATATGTGTGTATGTATGTGTATGTACGTGTGTGCGTGCGATGCCATCTTATGTGCAGGTGTAAGTTGGGTGTGTAACGGCGTGAGAAGAATAGTTAGTCTCCTATCGAAAATCTTTAAGTGATTGCCTATTGACCAAGGAAGCCTAATGCCATAATTACGCGTAGGCCTAAAAAAGGCAGAAGAATGGTGGAAAGAATGTCGAGGAGGATGGAGAACTACACTCCCAAAAAAGTGCTAAACCCTTCACTCGACAGAGATGAAATTGCGAAAAAAGTGGAGTTGCAATAAGACGCGTCAATTTTCCAAGCGTTCTTTCGTATAATTATTCTGCAATGGTCATAAGACCATTAAGTACCAAAAAATTTTCATATTTCATAATGTAGAAAAACTACTTTTATTTCCCCGTCTACATCACTTACAAATCCCAAAACCGTTATAATAAGATTATTGTCATCCTCGGGGGAGGGGGGGGGCGCCAGTGCCGTCAGTGCATTACCTAAGGTGTTTTGCAGCGTGCCCTCGGACCCTACCTGCAACCCCTTTCGCTCCTTTTACTGTGCCTCCTTTCATATTCTCTTTCTTCCATCTTACTTTCCACCCACTCCTAACAGTTGATTCATAATGCAACTGCGAGGTTTTCCTCCTGTTACACCTTTCAAACCTTTGACTACCAATTTCGCGCTGAATTACCTCAAAGGTCCCAGTGCTTGGCCTTTGGCCTAAAGTCTATATTCAGTTCAATTCAAGATTATTGTCATAAAGGCGCAGCCAAGTCTGAAGGTTTCATTCTATTGCAAAGGCAGCTTACCATACGTCAGTGCGTCCGATTTTTTTAACGGTAGGTTGCCAGGTCACGAAAATGAAAAATCGGAAGTAGGAGAACCAGGGAAAGTAGAAGGCATTTCAACTGAAAACAACCAGGGAAGGTTCAACAGCTTAGTAGGAAATTGAACGACGTAGTAGTATTCCCCTCAGATGATTTAAAGTTAATCATATCATTTTGTTTTTCTCTTTTAGGTTACATATACATATCCTTTAATTTCACCTGACGTCTTTTTACCTAAGTCTCTAAGGGATGAAGTTGCTAGCCCCACGCCCTCTCCTTGACCTCAGTTGACGTTAGTGCCCCCGCGTCAATTAGTGGGTCACTTACAATAAAGAACCGAGAAATTGCTTCCATATCGTTCTACCATTGAGGCAGGCCACCACCTATCCACCCAGTATATATGTGTATATATATATATATATATATATATATATATATATATATATATATATATATATATATATATATATATATGTATGTATGTATGTATATATGTGTGTGTGTGTGTGTGTGTAGCTGTAGTACCCTGAATGCCCTCTTAACTTCCCGAATCCTTCGCCCTTTTTTTTCTTCATATTTCCTGCACTTGGATCCAAGGCTTTGTATTGACAAGCGTATCCAAAAAGCGCGAAGAATTCGAGAAGCTAAGAGAACATTGAGGCTATTACAATTACAGAAGTATGTGGTAACAAGTAACCAGAAGCTTCTATATACATATATATATATATATATATATATATATATATATATATATATATATATATATATATATATATATATATATTTATATATATATATATATAGATATATATGTATGTTACATATTTTATATTATATATATATTTATTATATTTTTTATATATATACGAGGTTGATAGAGTTCGCAACCTTAGTAGTTGAGCTCACCAGACGATGGTAACCATTCACAGTTGGGTGGACTGGTGGGCGGTAGGCCAAAAGCAATCCTCCGCGGGCCTAGTAAACGTGAGCCGATCACTGCACCACTCAGCCAAAGTATCCGTTGTGGATGGTTTCACCTTGACAAGGTGGGTTCGCCAATATTGCACGATTAATGCTATATAAATCTTCACGCGTTGTTGATAATAATGTGTTTTTATGTAATGAAAGCAATCATTAATACTTTTCTCTCCTGAAAACAGAATTATTCCAGGTATCTAGTAATTATGTTAATCAGGTGTGCTCACATTCAATCAGACCGTTTTCAATACTGCGAATTACACTTGATGGTTTAACGTTCATGCATGCATATAAAATAAGTAATTCCAATAAAGTTTTCTCTATTATCAGCGGATATTCATATAAAGAGCTTACGTGTACACATAATCTCATGTTATATATACAGTATATATATATACACACATATGTGTTTGTGTATATATATGCATATATATATATATATATATATATATATATATATATATATATATATATATATATATATATAAATTTCTGACTCACATCAGGATCGAACCCAGGTCTTTCAATTGAAAGACGAGACCGCTGCCAACCAAGCCACACAAGTCATAAAAGCAGGAACCTGAGTGAGTCAGAAATGTATTTCTGTTCCACACATAATTGTGTGTTGATTATTTATATATATATATATATATATATATATATATATATATATATATATATATATATATATATATATATATATATATATATATATATATATATATATATATATATATATATATATATATATATCACGTTAACTGCAAAGTTAATATCACTTCCCTAAACTTCAAGTAGAAGATATCTTCACCTCGATTGCCGTCGCCTTTAAAGCCTCGTCAATTTAACTGACCGCTTGATTTTCACGTGGATTCTTTCTTCACTCCTGAACTTCCGGAAAAATCTTAATGAAAAGCGGTTTTTGTTTATTATTCTTTTTTTCCATCCGTCACGCTGGAAAATGTCCGTGCCCTGTCACCGAGGCGCCCTTGAGCCACTGCTGATGCTGCCAGCTCTCTCTCTCTCTCTCTCTCTCTCTCTCTCGTCTCTCTCTCTCTCTCCTCTCTCTCTCTCTCTCTCTCTCTCTGTATTTGTTAACCTGTTTGTCCATCTTTTAATCTAAGGTCATATCTATTCTCTCTATTGTTCTTATCCACTCCCCCCCTCTCTCTCTCTCTCTCTCTCTCTCTCTGTATTTGTTAACCTGTTTATCCATTATTTCACCTATGGGCACTTCCGCTGCCTCTGATGTTCTTATCCACCTCTCTCTCTCTCTAAGTTTTCCAATCCTTTAATCTACCACTTTTTCAAATAAATTAGTTGATTCTCTCTCTCTCTCTCTCTCTCTCTCTCTAAGTTTTCCAATATTTTAGTCTAGTACTTCTTCAGATACATTAGTTGTCCTCTCTCTCTCTCTCTCTCTCTCTCTCTCTCTCTCTCTCTCTCCTCTCTCTCTCTCTCTCTCTCTCTCTCTCTCTCTCTAAGGTTTCCAATTTTTTAGTCTAGCACTTCTTCAGATGCACCAGTTGGTCCCCTCTCTCTCTCTCTCTCTCTCTCTCTCTCTCTCTCTCTCTCTCTCTCTCTCTCTCTCTCTCTCTCTCTCTAAGTTTTTCAATCTTTCAGTCTAGCACTTCTTCAGATACATTAGTTGGTCCTCTCTCTCTCTCTCTCTCTCTCTCTCTCTCTCTCTCTCTCTCTCTCTCTATAAGTTTTTCAATCTTTCAGTCTAGCACTTCTTCAGATGCATTAGTTGGTCCTCTCTCTCTCTCTCTCTCTCTCTCTCTCTCTCTCTCTCTCTCTCTCTCTCTCTCTCTCTCTCTCTCTCTCAGTTTACCAGTCTTTTAGTCTAACACTTTGTCAAATAAATTAGTTGGTCCTCTCTCTCTCTCTCTCTCTCTCGTCTCTCTCTCTCTCTCTCTCCTCTCTCTCTCTCTCTCTAAGGTTTCCAATTTTTTAGTCTAGCACTTCTTCAGATACATTAGTTGGTCCTCTCTCTCTCTCTCTCTCTCTCTCTCTCTCTCTCTCTCTCTCTCTCTCTCTCTCTCTCTCTCTCTCTCCTTCCTTAAATTTCCTCCCTCCACACTGTGGGACAGAGACCCCTCCCCCCTCGGGGAACAAAGTTCATCGAGTTGGCGGTGTTTTACTAAAGGCTGTTAGGCGTTTCAATTAGCGGAGTGCATCCATGTCCTGGTTGGTAATTAGATTCCATTGATCTTTATTAATTGATCTGTCGGGTAACGGCGGCTGATTTTGGCACCTCCCCTATTTTTCCTGCCTTCTTTCATTCCAGTCTCCCTGTCTCCCTTGCTCTCTCTCTTCTCTCTCTTTTTTTATGCTTTTTTTTTTTACATAGCATACGTATGAAGTCGTTGTTGATATCATTATTTTTTTTAAGGCGTTACGAAGCTATCAGCCCGTGTAAATAGATGAGAGAATTGGAAATATACATGGCTGAAAATATTAAAAGTACATTAATTTTTTCAGTCATGGCTCCTCGTCGGTCTAGTACCATTTGGCTAGGCACATTAAAAGCTCAGATATTACATTATATATATATATATATTATATATATATAATTTATATATATATATATATATATATATATATATATATATATATATATATATATATGTGTGTGTGTGTGTATATTTGTGTGTATATATATACATATGTAATATATATATATATATATATATATATATATATATATATATATATATATATATATATATATATATATGTATGTATGTATATTATATATATATATATGCCACTACTCAAAAAACGGAAGAAATATTTTCAACTGTGTATCCATCTGTCCTCTCATTTTAACCTGTACATCCATCTATCCTCTCATTTTAACCAATCGCTTAATGAGGAGAACAACGTAATAACGTCAAGAACTCGATAGAAACGCCATGTAACAACTAATAAAAATTACAGACGAGCCACTGTGTGTATCTGAAATACTCCATTTACTTTTCACTACACATACAATTTTCCGGGTTGTAATATTCTTTCTGAATGCGATTATTCTGAATATATATATATATATATATATATATATATATATATATATATATATATATATATATATATATATATATGTGTGTGTGTGTGTGTGTGTGTGTATTTTATATATATGTATATATATTTATGTATATATATAATACACACACATACACACACACACACACACATATATATATATATATATATATATATATATATATATATATATATATATATATATATATATATATGAATGGTTTCTTAATAAGTCATTTATGTATCAGAACGTATCTTTTATTAGTGGTTTGACTGGAAAACCGTGGAACAGTTCAGATCCTAATTTATGATTCTAGACAGAAAGAGTGTTTCTTTGTTTAAGGACATGTGATTGATGTTTTATTGTAACTTTTGTAACAGTAATTTATGATTGAATTGAATATAGAATGTAGGCCAAACGCCAAGCACTGGGACCTATGAGGTCAGTCAGCGCTGGAACGGAAATTGACAGTAAAAGGTTTGAAAAGTGTAACAGGAGGAAAACCTCGCAGTTACACTATGAATCAGTTGTTAGGAGAGGGTGGAAAGTAAGATGGGAGAAAGAGAATATGAAAGAATGCACAGTAAAAGAAACGAAACGAAAGGGGTTACAGCTAGGGGCCGAAGGCACGCTGCAAAGAACCTTACTTAGCGCGTACAGTGCACCTCCCGAGGTGCACTGATGGCACTCCCCTCCTGCGGCGAATTTATGATAGAGATTAAGGAGGACGAGTAATTCCTATTGGAAATGAGGTCCATATTGTATAAATATTTTTACTAGTGCAGTATTAATGTTTACGTAGACACCCTATTAGATCTGATGAAATAACTCTAGCGTTTTTTTTTAGAATTTTGTTTTTTTTCCACCGTTTATTGTTAAACAACAAAATTTCTATTTTATCTCTAATAATTCAATTTTCATATCATAACTTTTCTGAATAAATTTCTGTTTACTGATATTTACAGATCCAGTGATATGTCTATAAACAGATTAACAAAACTAACAGAATTCTTTTGGATGAAGTCATTCCAGTAATGTCATTATGTAAATGTTTGATTTTGCAATTTTTTTCAGAATTTACATTAATGTATGATATCTACAACTATGAATCTAATTTAATGATCATTACACTTGCCAGAAATACAGAATTTGGCAGTGTTTGAGAATAAACATAATATTAATATTTTTTCATGTACAACAGTTCAAAATAAAACAATGGCTGAATTCTTTTTTGTGCGTTACATTTTTCAACATCAACTCGCATTAGTTTTGTTGGCGGAAATTCATCACTGGTATTTGGCTTACTGACTTCCATGTTACATTTTGCAAGGATAATTCTGCAGCAACTACTCACTTCCTTCACAGGATGTTATGTAATATTCATATTGTGCAGCCAGGTTGAAAGATTATGACCTTTGAATGTTTTCGACTGACCTCTCCTTGCAAGACATCATCATTGATATTAAAAGAATCTAAGAGAATCTTTCAAGTGTAAGCATTTTGTTGAATTGTTTTGGTATCGCTATTGAAGAGTCTCTGTTTGAGGAGCAGGATCAGACTGGCTGATATCTGGCTGAAGACTGGTGATTATTTTCAGTTTAAGATGTTAACTCCCTTATCGGAAGTTAGAACAGAGAGCAGGAACTTATTTACATTTTGAATCTCCTGATACCTTCTGTTTCTTTCAAGTGAACACCATATTCTGTGGATGCTGGAAATTCAAGTTAGTGGCCACTGTGAGCTTGTTCTATATGAATAGCGTTCATCTTTTGAATAATAATAATAATAATAATAATAATAATAATAATAATAATAATAATAATAATAATAATAATAATAATAATAATAATAGTAATAATAATAATAATGAAGTAAGTTTACTCAAGACAAACCATTGCTGTCATCCCACTTTAACTCTCCTCGTTAACCTCCAGACTATATACAACATATTTGATTTCGTAAATGTTGCTGATTACGGGTGAATATTGATGCAGTTGCTGAAATATAACTTAGAATCAAATAAAGCAAACCAGCCACTCGCCAATAAGTCGTAATTTAAATTTATTGTATGATTGAATGTATTTTTATTTCTTATATTGATATCACCTTTAACCAAAAAAATTTGTAATCGACCCCTATATTTATACTCCTAAGACATTCGACACCTTGGATATTCCCATCGACCACCCTGCGGACCCAATAAGTTTCAAATATTTCGAGTTTTTGGAGCTCTGTTAACTGTCACGCTATAAATGATCTTTGGGAGATGTTTGATTCGGTCAGAAAATTAGTTTTGTAGTTTCTTGAAACCAAGCAAATTTAAAAAGCGTCTTTTTACCATAGAAATTCCAGCTTTGTTTCTGTTTTAGAGTTTTTTTTTTCAATGGGAGCTTGGGCATTCTGCCGCTATTAAAAAAAAAATTAAGGTCACAGCAAAAGAAATGTTTAAGTTTACAATCAGCAGGCTGCTCTTCTCATGTTGAGTATTCAATAGATGGTTCCTTTCCATCCTATTATAACTCGGAGAATAAACATTTTCTGAACAGAATATCGTACCAATCAAGGCGTAGGCTGTTAATAGAACTAGTGCTGCGTGTCAAACGGGAAATACACAGTAATGCTTATTAGAATTTCTGTGAAAACTTGCGAAATTGTGTCATAGGTACAAGGGTTCAAATTGAAAACTGAGCAAGCCCTAAAACACCAAATTTTTATACCGTAAGAGAATAAGAATAATGTATGAAGTAACCTTCGAAGTTTATGCTACAATCATAAAAATATAAAAGCTTGTTGGAAAGGTTAATGAAGAATTGTGATACTTGTCTAGATATTCAGGTGATCGGGAGAAAAGAAAAGTTTTCTGTACAGCGTATTGATCTATCTTTCGGTGGTCTCGGTATAATACTGTATGAGCCGCTTCCCATGAAACTTGAACCACGGCCCGGTGGTGGCCTGTCTTATACAGTTGCCAGATGCACGATTACGGCAAACTTTAACCTTAAATAAAATAAAAACTACTGAGGCTAGAGGGCTGCAATTTGGTATGTTTGATGATTAGAGGGTTAATGATCAACATACCAATTTTCACCCTCTAGCCTCTGCAGTTTTTAAGATCTGAGGGAGGATAGAAAAAAGTGCGGACGGACAGACAAAGCCGGCACAATAGTTTTCTTTTACAGAGAAAAAAAAAACAAGTTTCTACAGATCCCGAAAACGCAAGAATGACTAAAATTTGTCTGGTGCATTCGGAAAAAAGGGGGAAAAGAGAAAATGATTGCGAAGTTCGTGGTGACTGATATAGATTATGTAAGGGATAGATAATGTATGGTATGTTAAATAAGGTTCAGATTTAAATATCTCGTGTGACTGACCAGGAAAAGTCTGATGTTGAATCTTTCTTCAGGCATGACCTTGAGCTTTGTGTTCACAGAACAGTGCGGCCGCCATATCCTTGACACATTTTATTCTTTTCCAAAACATCTGGCAACACTGACTGTGTGACCTCTTTTATTCTAGTTGTCTGGTAGTTTTTTATGACATACAGTATTTCGAAATGACCCGTTGCCCAAATTAGTATGCTGCCCTAAAATGGAAGACTGCAGTATCTACAAAAATACATAACTGAGAAAAATGGTAGATACTCCCTTGCCTTACTACTGATTTTGCAGATAATGCAAATGGGACCCCCTAAATACTCATGGAAAATATTGAAGAATCATTCTGAAACTGCAGTAGCTTGTGTATTAGTGTTTCACGAACCAAATAGGTGGCATATCTCAATTTCGAAAATGTTGCAGATACTGCAGTTTTCCATTCTAGGGCAGTACCGGTCACAGTAGGGCGTTTCCAAATCTTTGAGGAGGGTACTGACTCTTTCGATGACAACATGGTCTCATTCGGAAGCGCTGATTGTTCCATTTCGTGGTAGATTCGAAACCGATCCAATTCAAAAAGCACTTTTGTGCTATAGAAATACCAAGATTTTTAGGGTAGAAGGTTGTCCATTTTACCACTATTACAAGAAAATTAAGGTCACAGCGAAAAAAAAAATGTGTAACTTCACAATCAGCAGTCTGCTCTTCTGAGGGCAAGCTCAAGCGATAATTCCTTTCCTTCTTATTAGAACGGAGAGGATAAACATCTACAGAACAGAAGACCATACACATCAAGGTATATATAAGTTGTTGATACAACTCGTACTGCGTGGGAAGCTGGGAAAACTTAATAATACTTATTAATATTTCTGAGAAAACTTGCGAAATAATCTGTCGTACCCACCTCTTTGTTCATTCGCTTCTCAGTCGAGCATCTTTTGATCTTCAACCGTGACCCCTTCCAAATCCCCAGTCGTCTTGTAATGCTTTGGTAATTTTTCTCAAAATTATTATTATTATTATTATTATTATTATTATTATTATTATTATTATTATTATTATTATTATTATTATTTCAGGTTGAATTTCTTGGACTTTTAATCGGTCGAAAATATTGTCCTCTGTGAAACTGAGAATCTCTAGTAGTGTTTTAAATCAATGTACCGCTATTATTGGTGCAACCAAGGCTAGCATACGAAAGTTAGTGTAGATGGTCCTATAATAGTAAAGTATGCTAGGTCCATTGTGCTTACCCTTTGCACAATGAAGAAATATATTTCCACCCATATTATTTGCAGTCTCTGATAACAGCACAGACTACTTTACATGATGTAAGTACAATTCCTTGGTCTCATATGTTTTGTAGGATCCTAGTATAGATGCTTTATGGGCTATAGAGACATTGCTGGTATGTTTCTCGGATCAGACTTAAGAACTGAAATGTGAAAGTTACTGTTTTTTAACATAAAGTCATCGCCTCTTGCATCGGTAGTTAACGAGCAGTTAGTTCATTTGCGTTTAAACGCTTCGCCTCATCGTAATTCAAAGAGCGAGCTCAGAGAATGAGAGGAATTCGCAGTAACAGCTTATAAAAAGAAACAATTCAGGATAATCGCATTCAGAAAGAATATTACATAACAGAAAATTGTATGTGTAATGAAATGCAAATGGAGTATCTTAGATAAACATTTTGGCTCGTCTGTAATTTTCATAAGTTGTTACATGGTGTTTCTATCGAGTTCTTGACGTTGTTATGGTTCTCTTAATGAAGCGATTGGTTAAAATGTGAGGATAGATGGATGCACAGGTTAAAATGTAAGGATAGATGGATGCACAGGTTAAAATGTAAGGATAGATGGATGCACAGGTTAAAACGTGAGGATAGATGGATGCACAGGTTAAAATGTGAGGATAGATGGATAAATAGGTTAAAATGTGAGGATAGATGGATTAAAATGTGAGGATAGATGGATACACAGGTTAAAATGTGAGGGTAGATGGGTGCACAGGTTAAAATGTGAGGATAGATGGATGCACAGGTTAAAATGTGAGGATAGATGGATGCACAGGTTAAAATGTGAGGATAGATGGATGCACAGGTTAAAATGTGAGGATAGATGGATAAATAGGTTAAAATGTGAGGATAGATGGATTAAAATGTGAGGATAGATGGATACACAGGTTAAAATGTGAGGGTAGATGGGTGCACAGGTTAAAATGTGAGGATAGATGGATGCACAGGTTAAAATGTGAGGATAGATGGATGCACAGGTTAAACTGTGAGGATAGATGGATGCACAGGTTAAAATGTGAGGATAGATGGATGCACAGATTAAAATGTGAGGATAGATGGATGCAGAGGTTATAATGTAAGGATAGATGGATGCACAGGTTAGAATGTGAGGATAGATGGATGCACAGGTTAAAATGTGAGGATAGATGGATACACAGGTTAAAATGTGAGGGTAGATGGGTGTACAGGTTAAAATGTGAGGATAGATGGATGCACAGGTTAGAATGTGAGGATAGATGGATGCACAGGTTAAAATGTGAGGATAGATAGATGCACAGGTTAAAATGTGAGGATAGATAGATGCACAGGTTAGAATGTGAGGATAGATGGATGCATAGGTTAAAATGTGAGGATAGATAGATGCACAGGTTAAAATGTGAGGATAGATGGATGCACAGGTTAGAATGTGAGGATAGATGGGTGCACAGGTTAAAATGTGAGGATAGATGGATGCGCAGGTTAAAATGTGAGGATAGATGGATGCGCAGGTTAAAATGTGAGGATAGATGGATGCACAGGTTAAAATGTGAGGATAGATGGATGCACAGGTTAAAATGTGAGGATAGATGGATGCACAGGTTAAAATGTGAGGATAGATGGATGCACAGGTTAAAATGTGAGGATAGATGGATGCACAGGTTAGAATGTGAGAATAGATGGATGCACAGGTTAAAATGTGAGGATAGATGGATGCACAGGTTATAATGTGAGGATAGATGGATGTACAGGTTAAAATGTGAGGATAGATGGATACACAGGTTAAAATGTGAGGATAGATGGATGCATAGTTAAAAAATTTTTTTTTTCCATTTTTTGAGTAATGGCATAAATAAAGTGTTAAATTTATACTAGGGAATATTTTTAACTTGAATAGTTCAGAAGTAGTTAATTAAGTTTGACAATTAACGTTCCATGAAGTGGTACGGAGAACCTAGAAAAGTTTATATTAGTTTGCCTACATTCGTTATTAAATTTTTTTTTATTAAAAAATATGGTTTTTGGGCAAAATAGATTATTTCTTATGGAGCAAAAAAAAAAAGATTAACAAACTTCAGTTTTTCTTGAAATGAATCGGGAAAGTTGGAGCCCATGTATTCTTATTGACTGTGTGTATAATTACACTATTTTGAAGTATTATTGATAACGCAACTGAATTAGTCATAATTCTCTAAAAGAGTGAAAATAAAATTAAAGAATTTAAACAAGATAGTAATGAAACGTGCGAACTCATACAATCTGAAGTCCCTCCTTTTATCGTCTCCATTATAAAAATTTAACATGATGAAAAGAAATTAACACCACACACTTGTGTTTGGGGGACGGATTCGAAGTCGCCATGGTGGAGCGCATCTGACCTGGAAATTAGACGATTTAAAGGATACTAACTTTGAAGATACTCAAGCCTTATGGAACTGCGAACTAATGCAAAATAAAACAGGAAGTTGAATCAGTTCAGGTGTCCGGTTCCAGCAAAGACAAAAATAAACGAGGGTCTCAGTTTCCCAGCGATCTATCTTCAAAGGAAATACGATCGTCAGTACTGTGTAGCGAATATTACGTGAATATGTCAGGTGATCGCAGTATCGGAGGAAGATAAATGGACCTTAAAAGTGAGACCCAGTCTACTGTCAGCCGGCGGACACCTTGCGATAACAAAACCCGAGTCAGACAATGGGCATTCATGCCCGGGGCCATTCATTTGCCTCCGCAACGACAACTTAATTACTGCCGGGACTTCCTTATGGAGAATTTTCAGTTGCACAGCACACAAAAACCGACGCGTAATTCAATGCGATGATTAATTACCCCGGCAGTCGTTCATTTATCATATACTTTAACAATCACGGGGGAGAATAACACACCGAAATTCACTTCCACGTTTGTGTGTTTGATTATACGACGGTGTGTCTCCGCTGATGGATAGTTGGCAAGTGAAGGAAATGTTTTAAAAACATTTTGGTCATAATTTCTTTGAGGGTGAAGGTACGCGATTTAATTTCATTCATTAATCATTAGCAAAAAGGTAATTAGGGTTTCTCTCTGAGGGGAAGAACAGCTGCTGCATGTTGCTGTAATGCCTTTCATGCTAGAAAAAAATTTATTACTCTTTGCATTAACATTAATGTCAGTATTAGTGATAATGCTACACTATCGCTGGTAGATAGTATAGTAGTGTATTAGCAACTTTAAAAGATATTTTATTATTTCCTTCATTAATATTAGATATAGTTGTAGCAACAGCAGTAAGACAGCAGTTGTGATGTTGCTGTTCTTCTCTTCATTAGCGACAGCGTTGTTGACAATCAGACACTTCAAATAAGCGAACCTGTTCACCGAAGCGGTGTGCCACTTACTAAAGAAAAAGAAAAGTACGCCATGTTAACATATCAGATAACTAAAAGGCCTAAATAAATTAACCGGATAGGTTATCTGTCGTCACCTGTTTATCCTGCCCGATCAAATAACATTCTCTCTTATTTTCCGTCGGCTTTGAGCGCCGAAAAAAAAAAAAATATTGTGGTGCCAAAATGGCCTGGCGAAAGAATGATGGTTTTCACACAATTTCCACGGCGGCAACTAAAGTTGTACGGCTCATTCGGAAACAAAAAATTGGCTGAACAAGATCACACGGAATTAGAAGGCCCATAGCAAAGGTATTCAACTTACGAAGTTGTACCCGTGTATGTAAAATTGTTTCGGTAATTGTGTGAGCTGTTTTTCATTGTACATCGTGCCAGCTAAGATTTTTTTTGTTTATCAAATTTCTATTTTTAACATATATATGGACTGTATAAAAGCATCATTAATTGCATGTACTTCAGACAGCCACAAGGTGTGTATGAGAAGTATATAACATAGGCATTTAGTGGTTTAGTTTGTAAAAAGATTTTGTCACACATATGGCATTTTTTGTGGGGGTGAGGGTGGTCTTAGATTTTGAAAGAATCTAATTTTGTTTACTGTTTACCTGCTTCCAATCGAACATACATACCTGTGGTAATGCAATATATCAAATATACAGTATATATATATATATATATATATATATATATATATATATATATATATATATATATATATATATATATATATATATATATATATATCACAGAAACGGACTGGGAAAGTGCGGCATAACATAGACTTGCAGTTTAATGTATCAATAAAAATTTAATTAATTGAGGCCACTTTACTTAGAAGTATAGAGCATCTGAGATTTATTTTACCTTATGCTTGATTTCCTTTGGAGTGACCTGTATTTGTAGCCATAAAATACATATACGTAAAGTTCAACGGAATCAGAAGATAATCATGTTTTTTTTTTTTTTTTTCTGTCCGCACTTTTTCTGTCCGCCCTCAGATCTTAAAAACTGCTGGGGCTAGAGGGTTGCAAATTGGTATATTGATCATCCACCCTCCAATCATCAAACATACCAAATTGCAGCCCCCTAGCCTCATTATTTATTTTTTTTTTTTTAAGGTTAAAGGTAGCCATAATCGTGCTTCTGGCAACGATATAGGATAGGCACCACCGGGCCGTTGGTGAAAGTTTCATGGGCCGCGGCTCATACAGCATTATACCGAGACCACCGAAAGATAGATCTATTTTCGGTGGCCTTGATTATAAGCTGTAGCGGCAGTACAGAAAGCTCGATTGCACCGAAGAAACTTAGGCGCATTTTTCACTTGTTTTACATATATTTACCTTATCTGAAATGTTGGTCACACAAAGATACTTGACATATAACCATGCATACTGCAGAGATATAAAGTTCAGCGTAATCAGACAGTATCCTTCTCCCGCTGGTGAAATATGAGACGCTGAATGCACTGACTCTTGTAACAAGAGCATTTCATTCTAATTAGTCGTTCCAATTACGATGATTTTTCCGACATAAACTTTCTTCAGGTCTGACTAATTATGCTCTTTTATATACATGAACCCCAATAATTACATAATTGTGATTCATGGCCGGCAATATATTACGCAGGTCCAATAGACTTCAATATCCGGACTAGACTGAGGAATGAAGAGAATAAAAATTTAGGAAAATCTCTGGAAGTTAAAAAAAAAAATGGTGGGTGATTCTCATTAGGGTGGCAGAATTTGTGTGAAAGATAGATGATAATGGAATTATCTTGCGAACGTGGTATGTGTGTGTATGTTTGTTTATTTATTGTTTGTTGCCGTCCCTTCGTTGGCATTTTACTAGCGAGCTAGAATGGAGTCAGAAAGAAGAAACTATTTCTCAGGAAATATTGAATGTAAGAACCGCAATTATGTGACACACACGCACACACACAGGCTGAGTGTACTGTCCCTAGGATAGTAGTTTCTCTAGTAAACTACTGTATATTCGGCAGACAAAGAATACATTTTAAATTTGGACCAGCTGTGTATGTCTATGTGTGTCTGAGGGCGTTATACTGTACTAAACAAGACTTTTTTCATTGTCTTCTCGATATAATTATGCGAGTCTTGATTAACGTTATGAAATTATTTATAGAAAGACCTTCCCACCACCTTTGAATTAATCAGTCCAAGATACCGCCAGAAATTTCAGGAATTCTAAAATTTTTTTCATTTACTTGAATCAAGTATTTTTTTTTTTCATTATTTTCCAAGTTTTTTATTTTCCAGACAAATGTCCATTTAATAATCTCTTAGGCGGTTTTAGCTCGACGCATAATAATCTAAAACTACTTTTCTCAATCAGAACCTAATTAGATCATTTCTCAGAAACGGCGACGACCCATTGATTCATCGGTTGGCAATCTATTGGCGGAGGCAGACTTACCAATGCCCCAATCAAGTTCGAGGAATAGTTATTGAGAAATACAGCTTCAGTTGCCCTCGAGAATACGGTCACATAGAACTTCAATTACGTCTTAGAATTATTCTTTCTTTTGTCTTTCTTCCCGGTATTCTTCATTGAGTCGCATATGAGAAATCACTTTTAATTTAAAAAAAACTAATAAATTTTTATTAAAGTTATCGCCGTCATTATAATCAAAGCCAGAAGCAGTATGATGGATGTAAAATAGGTCCTTTACTTCTATAACCACTATTTTAATAATTTCTTCTTCTTCTTTTAACGTGCTTTTTTCCCATTTTTGTATGGGGTAAGCACGATGCCTTCTTTTGAAGGACTTTTTGATTTGGCCTTGGGGTAGACCGTAGTCTCGATCGGCTGCCCTGCCTGACATCGCTTAGACCCCGGTAGCGTATGGTACATGTATCATACCAATAATATATATATATATATATATTATATATATATATATATATATATATATATATATATATATATATATATATTTATATCAGTATTGTCTAAATATCTTTTACCTTATTTCAGTTCCCTCTCAGTAAGCAAGGTGCAAAATAATATACACTTCGTCCTCGAGAAATGCATGCAGCAGACATCATACAGGCAGTGCATTCACGTATTCGATTATCATCCAGTTAACAACTGTAGCTTATTTACGGTCACTATAATTATTCCATTTCATGCTTGAATCACGAATTATTATATTTTACCAACTGGGGTATAATAGTTTATAGTTTGTTCACAGAATACACTTTAATGTATGTTTGCACCCCTGACTGCTGTTTACCCGAGTGACTGCACATACCTAAATCCATTAGATATTGCACTGCATTGTATTGCATTAAATAGTTCAAAGCCAGTGCATGCTGCATGTTATACTTAAACAAAGGAATTATTGCAGTTCATAGCACAATATTAGTGTTTTAATGTGTGCTTCAAAACATGAGAAAAATGTAACATGAATTTCAGCACCAGATGCACTAGAAAAATTATTAAAATAGCTACAATTACCAGTTATTGCTCCAGTCATAACTAGCTATTATCGTGTCGTTGGGGTTAGAATGAATATTTATATTCACAAAAGATGCAGTATTGTAACGTATACATAGACGTAGAATCTTTCTTTCGATCTTTTTTCATGTAAAAGTGAACTCGGGCGTTGATTCATATAAATATACCCAGAAAAATACTTTTTCTTGCCTTACCTATCCTCGTTCACGTAACAAAAGGTAAGTTAGGTAATTTACCTTTAAATACACTTTTAATTTACCTGTAAATAGATATGTAATTTACCTGTAAATGGATATGTAATTCACCTGTAAATAGACTTGTAATTTCCCTGTAAATAGATTTGAAATTTACTTGTAAATAGACTTGTAGTTTACTTGTAATTAGACTTGTAGTTTACCTGTAAATAGACCTGTAAGTTACCTGTAAATAGACTTGTAATTTACCTGTAAATAGACTTGTAATTTACCTGTAAGTACCTTTAAATAGACTTGTAATTTACCCGTAAATAGACTTGTAATTTACCTGTAAATAGACCTGTAATTTACTTGTAAATAGACTTGTAATTTACATTTAAATAGACTTGTAATTTACCTGTAAATAGACTTGTAATTTACCTGTAAGTACCTTTAAACAGACTTGTAATTTACCTGTAAACGGACTTGTAAGTTATCCGTAAATAGACTCGTAATTTACCCGTAAATAGACTTGTGATTTACCTGTAAATGGACTTGTAATTTACCTGTAAACAGGCTTGTGATTTACCTGTAAACAGACTTGTAATGTAACTGTAAATAGACTTGTCCTACAGAAAATCTTTTTCATATTCAGACGCCTTTTCTAGAACTAAGAACAAACTGCCGAGTCACGACATCCCGAAGTAGATTTTTTGAACAGAAGCATCCGGAACAAAGCATGCATTCCCAATGGCTTTACACAAGATTGTCAAAAGAAAATAAACAAGTAAAAGATGCGCCGAAATTTCTTCGGCGCAATCGCCGCCGAAAATAGATCGTATCTTTCGGTGGTCTCAGTATAATGCTGCATGGGCCGCGGCCCATGAAACTTGAACCACGGCTCGGTGGTGACCTTTCCTATGTTGCCAGAAGAACGATTATGGCTAAGTTTAACCTTAGATAAAATAAAAACTACTGAGGCTACAGGGCTGCAATTTGGTATGTTTGATGATTGGAGGGTGGATGGTCAACATGCCAATTCTCAGCCCCCTAGCCTCAGTAATTTTTAAGATCTGAGGGCGGACAGAAAAAAGTGCAGACGGACAGACAAAGCCAGAACAGTAGTTTTCTTTTACTGAAATGGCTGGATATCAAGACCTACAGATAAAGGAAGAGTTAGAAAATAACACAAGATTCATTGCCGTATTGTAATACCTTCGTTTTCCAATGTCTTTAAGCTTACTTTAGTTAATATCAAAGACCCTGGATGCCAACTGACTTGAAAAGTTATTGATTTATATTTCATGCAGTCATAAAAGTTAATTTTATTACGAGTGAACCCACTCCGTTAAAAATAATGGTAATATAAGAGAGGGTCGAGACGGC
Organism: Macrobrachium rosenbergii; assembly: GCA_039081455.1. Taxonomy (NCBI): domain Eukaryota; kingdom Metazoa; phylum Arthropoda; class Malacostraca; order Decapoda; family Palaemonidae; genus Macrobrachium; species Macrobrachium rosenbergii. The sequence goes on from JANJGK010000001.1 coordinate 91,177,628, forward strand.
AAGTCCCAGCTAGGGACTTTCATTTTATTCTAAATGCTGGACCGAGGCACCTTTATTTTACACAATTTGTATAGGGGATAGAGTTGAGAAAAACTGGCCCCAGGCTGAACGACGGCACACCCAAATGTGTAACCTATTTCCCGTAAACTATGTTGTAAGAAGAGGAAGTATAAAAATATACATTGAGTTTTATATTAAAAATTCATAATGAACATACACGCCTATATTATTACTTAATGGCCTGCCTCTGCATTAACATACGCACTAATGAAAGTTTGTCAGTGTGAAAATATTGAAAGTGAAAAATGTTGTGTTCATTAAAAGTTAACGCTGCCAGCTGTCATTTGAATTTATGGAAGCCAAATATAGACTGAAGTGTTCAGTCTACGTGACTGGGAAAGACGTTATTGAAATGTGCCCACGCTCCGTTAATTTTATATGAGCAAACTTTATGATTGATTAATGCTAACGAAATTTAGGCGCGCGCGACTTGTGTTTTTATTATAATATAATTGATAATCGTATTATAAGTTCCCCTTAGAGTTGCTGAATAGTGATGTTTTAATTTGAATAAAAGCTCTGCGAATATTACCCCGGAGGATGAGAGATGTCAGAGGTAATTGAAGTGAAGAAAGAAATAAAACAATTAATGGCATTACCTTTAGTAGTAGCTGGGTCAGATATCAATAAAAGATTGAAAATAAGTGAATCAAGAAGGAAATAAAGACAATATAGGACAATGATAACTGCCTTTAAAACTGACCTCTCCCGAAAAATATCGAGAGAGAGGGTCATTGAGAGAAGCAGCAGTGGTAGCGACTATGCCGACGCGACACGGAAAGCAAACTTTGAGAGGGGGGGCCGGTGTTTGGGGGAAGGTGGGGTAGGGAATGGGTCCCAATAGAAAGAGAGTGTCAAGTTACTAGCGACATTAGAATGAATAACAACGCCGAACTTCTGGAATTCGGGCTCCCAAACTCTATTAAACTTTGTGCTTGAGTCGCGCGGTCTCTCGTCAGGTATTAAGAAGAATCAAAACTCAATTATTGACGATTGGTAAGACGCTTGTCTTCCTGTGTTTGTCTGATGGCATTAGAATCGCGTTTCTCGTTTGCCCGAGGACGCCGATGCGAGGAGGAGTCTGTCGCAAGAGCTCCCAAGGGCTCCTTCCAGACGCAGGAGGAGGATTTTGGGGAAGGGTAGCAGTCCTTTATCGCAGCAGTCTTCATTAGTATTCTCAAGTTGTTGACCTGTTTAGTTCACTCAGCTTTCCAAGATCCTTGTCATTTCAGAGTTGCTGAAGTTACTCCCATTGTTTACCCTAAAAATTCTCTCTCTCTCTCTCTCTCTCTCTCTCTCTCTCTCTCTCTCTCTCTCTCTCTCTCTCTCTCTGACCATACACCTTTTTTTTTTCGTAGAAGGGTGTTACGCCAAAAAGTGCTACCCTCTCTGTACTCAGCAAGTATTTATGGGTTGCGGCTCAAGGGGCTATATGCCGTTGGGACTGAGTTTTATTGTCGATCACTGATACAGCTGCTGACCAAATGTAACGCTGCATAGCTTTGCTGATCGAACATCAGTAAGAAAAATCAACAAGAAAATCCAGATGCATCAGCACATAATACTTTAAATCTCATCCCATAAATACTTGGTGAAAAGGATAAAACTTTGAAGGAAGAGATGAAAATGGCTATTGTGTTGCTGCATTTATTCAGTGCTTAATGCTGTTTCAGCCACTAATGACCATCTTTGAAGTCCTATTTTAATTTTACAATAGAACTACTCTGCGTACAGTAAAATAAATTGAAGATTCAGAACATAATCCGAAATGAGAAAATTAATGAGGAAAAGTTCATAGATCAGGATGATTCGTACATTAAGATTCACAAGACCGGATCATCCAGCTCAAGAGAGAATGCTAATAGCCTGTAATGCAGTTTTCTACTGCTGGAGGGGAGAACACAGTCTTGAGACATCTGGACATTCAGAGTTGGTTGCTGCGATGCAATTTTTTTATACTTTAGTAACTCAAACTGCATGTAAACATCCCAGTGGTGAACAGCTTCAGTTTCTCTGAAAAATTCATTCATTCACAGGCAGTTTCTTGTCCTACATGTCCACAATATGCTGGTTTATGGCCCCGTTGTTTTGGTAGAATTAAAGTTGTCCTCAGATAGCCTAGTCACTGTATGTCCAACATAGCAGATGCCCTTCAGAGGATCATCACCAATGGAGTAATATCAAAAACACTCTGTGAGTATCACCAAGAGTCTTCAGTCATCCTAACTAGCTAACCAACTTTGTGATGGCAAACAGCACCAACACCAGGGAATCCAGAGTCAAGGACCACATGGTATACAAATTTAAGTTTTCAGAAGAAACATGCAAACCTCTCCCTATTAGCTACACTGGGCACACTATGACAACCCTAAGGATGCGTCTTCAAGATCATCATAACAATGGGGCCATCCACCAGCATTTTGTGGCTCTGCACAATAAGAAACCTGTTGTTAATAACTATATCATTGACGTAGAGAAATTGTTCAGCAGGTTGATGACTATGGGTAGCTTGTTATCACTTAAGTAGGGAAAATTTCATTGCAGCAGGCTAAAATGAGCAGCCAGTTATCTTTGGAGTATGTTCTCCCTTCAAGAAGAAAAAATTTTCATTGTACACCATCAGGACTGTCTCCAGAGCTGAGGAGCCAGTCTTGTGAAACTTTATGGAGAACAATTTATAGTGATCTTTGAAAATTTATTGTGAATTTTTCCATTTATTTTTGTCTGTTAATCTTTAATTTTTCTACTGTACTCAATTATATTTTGAAATGTAGTTACATGATAAGTCTATTGTAGCCCTGATGATAGCCATGAGGTACTAGGTGAAACAGGAGAGAGTAAAATTAAACCAATTAAGAACAGTTTTCATCTTTTCATTCAGAGCTATAACCTTGAAGATAAGGGGAGGTTCAGAAAATTAAAGAAGCGTTATCGCCAATAAGAATTCTTCCAAGAAAGATTGCCCATATAGCATATATATATATATATATATATATATATATATATATATATATATATATATATATATATATATATATATATATATATATATATATAATGTGTGTGTATTTATGTGTTTGTTTAGTGTGTATATATGTAAGCATATATATATATATATATATATATATATATATATATATATATATATAATATATATATATGTATATGTATATATATATATATATATATATATATATATATATATATATATATATATATATAGCCTATATGGAAATTCCCGAACTTACTGCAGACACAATTCATATTTCACAGACCCAGGAAAACTTGATCAAGTGATAAAACTCTAGATTCTGGATACTGAAAAAGGCCATTAGACTATTCCAAAGTGACTAAACGTCTGAGATATCGAACCATATCTCACAGTGCGTCAGGGATTCCCATCAGGTAATGGCGCTGGCCGCTTTATCAAAGCATTATCCTTATCAAAACATTATCTGCTTCGCCCTATACGTCTTCGGTCACGTTTGGAAGTGAACTGTCACGACTTAATTCATTACTGGATTTAGGTTTTAAACCTCGGTATTTTTTTTTTTTTTTTAAGCTCGTGGTTGGTATTGCGTGCTGGATGTGTGTCAGTCACTCAGATAACTTAAGGGAAATAGATCTCTTTGCGGATGTTTTCTCCAGTCACGATAGGACGCTTGATGTGATATTAATTTTTTTTATGACTTTTGAAAGCTCTTTGATTTTTTGACGTGTCTAGAAAATGTTTTATCTCTATCTGAAAAGGGGGTTTATCTCTATTATCCTAAAAAAATTGAATAGTAACTAATTTTTATTATCACATTTACAAAAAAAAATTTCCTTTATTACCACTGGAAAGTACTCCATTGTTTATGATTGAAAAATATTTGATTTTCGTCAGATCTGAAAATATTCATCTCATTTTATCAGCTTTTGATTCTAATTAAGGATAAAAACCAAGTGATTTTTATTATGCCTGAAAAGTTATCAACCTTTTATTGCATCGGTAAATTAATTTATTACGTTTAAAAAAGTAATTAATCTTTTATGGCTTTTGAGTAATGTAGTTTTAATTTTGTTCAACAAATAATTGAGTTCCATAATTTGTTAATAAAAATAGTATACCTCTTATCAAGTATTGAAAATAATATTTCTGTTGCATCTAAAACAATTTTCAAGTGGCGAATAATGTATTTTATTGAGGCAAGTTCAAGCAGCCATTAAACCATTCTGAAAATTCGTTTTGTAATGAGAACTTATACAAAACGGACATTAATTCAATGGACATCTTCCTTTACAACTGCGATGTCCACGGGCCACCGGCCGCGATTCCCCTAAAACCCAGAACGCCGGGAGCCCGGGACCCGAAGTCGGTTTCACAAGTGAGAAGCGCCATCCATCAAATTGATGACCGCCCCATGCCTGAACTTAAGCCTTGCTAATATCAGTAATCTCTTTGGTTCAACGGAAGCATTGACTTGATTTATGAAGTATCAGCAGGCAATGTCGGGGCCACCGATTTAATTTTGTTGTGGCGGGAGAGAAAAATGTTTCATCTTTCCCCCCTGTTTTTTTTTCTTTCTTTTTTTTTTGTTTTTGTTTTTTGTTCGTTGTCTCGTTGGTTCCTTAATGAACGCGCCCGAAATGATGTCGAGGTTGAAGGCTTGTAATCCTTCTCCCGATGTGAGTGATGGAAAACTCCAGCTCAGTTGATGTATAAGGCCATCTCCTGCTTATACATCACAGCTGGCCATTCATCATTCTCTGCAAATTGGCAGTTACGTTTTATGAGTGATTGGATGGCTTCGCGCATAAAAAGAGGAAGCGGCGATTTTTCGCTCCAGATTTTATAACGCGCCGTTTGTATTTTCTCATTCCCGGGGGAGATTTGAAAAGGAAAAGGGTATACAAGCTCGCGGAATGCGAGGAAAACAGTACGTGTAGTATCTGTCATTTGTGGGCGAGACATGAAATGGGAAAAATGAAAAGTAAATATCAGTTTCTTTTAGGTTTGCGAATTGTATATTTTCTGCAGGTGAATTGGAATTTTTCGCTTTGAAAGTCACCCATCTCCTAAAAGAATTAATGTAAACACGGCATACGCGAGGTAAAAAAAAAAAAAAAAAAAATTGATTATATGCGAGAGACTTCATTATCTAATCCCGGGCCTTACCAAAGCATTTTGCAGGGTAATTGTATGTTGATGTACGAGCAAGTTAATATGGTGCATCAACGACGTAATTTAGTGCAAGATTAAAAAATACCCGTTTTCAGCCTTTAAAATGGCACAGGGAACCTATTTCAATTAATGCGCTGAATATCCATGTAATTACTTTATATATTCATGTATGCATGTATGGATGTATAAATGTATGTATGTATGAGCTCATTTGTGTCCATTTATTGGAGAAGCTCTTAATATCTGTTAATCAGTTATTCTTTATCTACCTCTAAATATCTGAATAATTATACAGTTAGATTATGATATGTGTATGTATGTATGTATGTATGTATGCGTCCATTTATTGGAGAAGTTCTTAGTATCTGTCATTCTTTTATCTATCTCTAAATATCTGAATAATCGTACAGTCACTTTATATATGTGTATGTATGTATGTATGTATGTGTGTGTGTAAGTATGTATGTATGAGTTCAGTTGTGTTCATTTACTGGAGAAGCTCTTAATACCTGTCATTCTTTTATCTACCTCTGAATATCTGGTATCTCTTCGTTGTGCGCATCCCCGTCCTTTCCATTGGAGCTGTCATTGTACCTGATGGTTTCCCTGCAAATATCTACCTGTCTGTCCAGCAACGCGTCCTTCTGTCGTATTTCCTTTTATTAAATTGCCTCGTTCTCTTGTCTATTACGGCACATCACTACTTAACAAGTTGCCCAGGTAACCGGGCGTTTATTGTCTGTCTATATATATGTATATATATATATCTGCTGGTTACTGTACCGCTTCATAGACTGTTCTGCTTTTTCTTTTGTTACTCTGTCACTATGTCACAGTTCATCTGACAGTTCGGTATAACCAACACAAGGAAGATGTTTCTAATGAATTTCTAATGAATTTAAGGAACGTCACTCACAAATGACTCGATATACGTTGATTGTACCAGCTGAACTAATTTTTGCACCACCAGACACTACGTTCCGTTAGTGTCACAGGTCTTTTAAAACAGTTTTAGATGTAGAGGTGATTAAAGGTCTATAAATGTCATTACATTTTGTCAAACTAAAATCTCTTTGCTGAATATTCATAGTTTTCTGTGCGTCTGTTGTCTGGGTAAATGTTCACACGCTTTGGCGGTCCTAAAAATGCATGGAGGAAATGAAATATGCACACAATTATTATTATTCATTTAGCGTTAACCTCATACACTCTCAAAAATAACTTTAAAAAAAATGATAATCATACTTTATGGTTCGCGTTTGCCCCTCATTGATTTTCTCTGCAGGCCCTTCCCTCGATAAATTCCATTTTTCCTGCCTGTCAATAAAAGAGGAGAAGGCCTTGACCCCTAGAATTCCGCCCATGCTTTCTCGAGAGCGATGGGATCAAGTCGATTCTTGTAGCCGTGTATATGCGGACGTCAGGGGCTTAACAACATCCATTTCTTACCAAAACTGGAACGAGAGAAACGATTGTCCAATAAATCAGGGGAGATGCTGCTCTCCAATTTTAAGAGGGCTTGACGGGGGAAGGTCGCGAGGAATGCTCTCTCTCTCTCTCTCTCTCTCTCTCTCTCTCTCTCTCTCTCTCTCTCTCTCTCTCTCTCTCTCTCTCCCCCCATAACACCACTGCCATTTTACAATTTCCTTCTGTCAGTTTTTGTTTTTGGGGGGGCTTGTTTGTGTTGAGGGTATGGGATGTGGTGGGGTGGGATATCCAATCCAACTTCATGGTGGGGTATGAGGTGCCAGAGGGTGGGGTGCTTCCCCTGTGTTCTAACTTACATTCTTTTCTCTAGCCCCTCCCCCCCCCCCAATTCGTTTTCAAGTTAGCGTAGCTGCCTCTGATAACCATATGAATTCACGTGTCTGGCGTTCGTTAACAAATTTGCATTGAAATGTTCATAGGTTATGGATATTCTGTTCATGTTTAGTCATTAAAAATTCTTAATTTTATTTAATGTCGAGTTATTCCCTCGATGTATTACCTATGCTCCATTTGTTACAGATGTAATCGACAATATTCAGTAAATCGCATTCTATATCGAACTTTCCTTAAAGTAAGAAGCCAAAACAATATATCAGCCTTTAAAAAATTTATCAGACTAATTCGCTTTTATTGAGAATCAAAGGGGATCTCATTATCTGATTATCAGAGGCGCTTCCATTGTTTGTCTGATAACAACAGATTTCTTTCACCACACTGTCAAAATGAAAAGCTTGTTCATGTAGTCTTTCTTGTCAATCAGTTATTTTCACTCCTTGCATATCCTTTTCCTCTATAACACAGCTGAATGTTTCGGCTCATTTAATTGTCAGAATGGCGTGAACACCACTGTTGATACTGAGAAACAAATCCACAGTTATGTATGGGTACATATATACTTGAAAATGAAGCTAAACAGAAAGCTTTCGAGAATCTGTACGATTCCCCTTTTCAGTCTTGAAAAGGTGAATCGTACAGATTATTGGAAGTTCTCTGTTTAGCTTCATTTTAAAATTTTCGAGAATCTGTTCGATTTCCCTTTCCAATCTTGAAAAGGTGAATCGGACAGATTCTCGAAAGCTCCCTGTTTAGCTTTAGTTTTAAGTATATTTGTACCCATTTATAACTGTGGATTTGTTTCTCCATTTCAAGACTTGCTACTATGGGTATTCTTCAATTGTTGATGTTAGTAGTTGTCATAACCAGCAGGGGCTAATATTTAGGAAGAATATGAAAAGCTTCTGAGTCTCTAGCCTTATCTTTGTGTTATCCTTCATTTTTTTTCTTCCTCTCTGAAAGAAGGACGCAGAGAAAGGCTATTTTGGGCCGTGTGTGGGAGTCAGTGAGAGATCCAGCTCAAATGTTTTATTAATTCAGTTACCAGTCAAAATTTAAAAGCAAATATTTTCGTGGGATTTTAATACATTGTTTAGATATATATATATATATATATATATATATATATATATATATATATATATATATATATATATATATATATGTGTGTGTGTGTGTGTGTGTGTGTGTGTTTGTGTGTGTGTGCGTGTGTGACGTAGAAAAAGGCTATTTTGGACCGTGTGTGGGAGTTGGTGAGAGATCCAGCTTAAATGTTTTATTAAATCAGCAACCAGTCAAAATTTAAAAGCAAACATTTTCGTGGGATTTTGATACATTGTTCAAATTTATATGTGTATATATATATATATATATATATATATATATATATATATATATATATATATATATATATATATATATATATATCAGAGAGAAAGGCTATTTTGGGCCGTGTGTGGGAGTTAGTGAGAAATCCAGCTGAAATGTTTTATTAAAGCAGCAACCAGTCAAAATTTAAAAGCAGACATTTTCGTGGGATTTTAATACATTATATATATATATATATATATATATATATATATATATATATATATATATATATATATATATATATATATATATATATATATATATATGTATATACAATATATATATATATGCATATATATAAATGTATATTGTGTGTGTATATATGTGCATATGATTGTATGTTTTTGTATATATGTTCATAATAATGTTCCTCTTTTTTTCGTTGGTCGTAACTTTCTTCCCGAAGACGAATTTTTTAAAACTATTTGATTTTCAGTTTCAATTTGTGTTCGGTCTGCGCCAACATTTTAAACAGTTTATCACCAGAGTCATTCTTGAGGTAACAACCGCATCAGTAGATCATTCTTCGACGAGGCTAGAGGCCAACTCTTCAACTGAATCATATCTCCTTCAATCCTTCTCCCATTCGCCAGTTCCAATCATCTCTGCGGCCCAGCAAACCATCCATCCATCCCTCCCAAATCCGATCATCCCATCCTCTCCGTTAACAACGCCACTTATTCTACCCCCAAATTAAAATGTTGAGTAGACCAGGCCATTATCGCTTGCACGCTTGAATGGTTTCTCACATAATTCTATCAATTTCTGATCGAGGCGTGTGATATCTTCTACTGTTATTTGGCCTTAGGGGTTTATGGGTGTTCCGGTGTGATGACGGGGGCGAGGCGGGGGAGGGGGGATGTAGGAGGAGGGGAGTGTGTGTGACTGCTGTAACCGGGTTCCCTTCATCCGGATGAATTGGAATCAAGGAATTGGGAAGTGCGGGTATCCAGCCCAAGCTCTCTCTCTCTCTCTCTCTCTCTCTCTCTCTCTCTCTCTCTCTCTCTCTCTCTCTCTCTCTCTCTCTCTTCCTCTTCCTCTTCCTCTTCCTGTGATAGATCATGAGTATTAATTCATTCAGCTGGATTGGATGGTTGATGTTTGATCAGTTCTGGAATATTGACTCTCTGTGGGAAAATAGACACGCCTGCAATCACAACACTAATAATGCTTTCTGTTCATCCATGTGTCCCAGGTGTCATATTGTTTTGTGAAATTAATGTTATTATTATTCAGTAGATGAGCTCTATATGATGAAAGCCTTTATTTTATATTTATTTATATATATTCATGGTAGAACTCAGGAAGACGAACGGGGTAAGAATATTAAGCAGTTATTGTAGAAAATCATACCAATCACAGAGACGACAGTAACACTAATGGACATAGTACAAAGTTCACACAGAAAACTTTTTTCCGTAGGGGGTTAGTGCCGTCAGTGCACCTCATGCTGTGCACTGTAGGCATTGCTTAATGTTCTTTGCACCGTCCCTTCGGCCTGTAGCTGCAACCCCTTTCGATCCTTTTACTGTACCTCCTTTCATATTCTCTTTCATCTTACTTTCCACCCTCTCCTAACAGTTGATTCATAGTGCAACTGCGAGGTTTTACTCCTGTTACACCTTTCGTACCTTCTTACTGTCAATTTCCGGTTCAGCGCTGAATGACCTCATTGGTCCCAGTGCTTGGCCTTTGGCCAAAATTCTATACTCCATTTTCACAGAAAACTTTACCGGTATTTGATGCTACTCGTAGTAATAATAACGATTATGACGTGTTTATTTAGTCGTTAAGGATGCACACGCTTAGAATTTAGTCTTACTACTCGTACTACTAATTATTAATATTATTGTTTCGCTGATGACGATTATGAATATTATGCTAATCACAACGAGATCAAAGCGCGATGAAGCAGTTGCTAATTTTGACGACGATGTTACACTGAGAGCAACCAAAAGTTTGTCTCTTAGGAACGTTTCAATATACTCATTGTTGCAGGGACAAAAAGAGAACTTCGACTTCATCTTATTGTTAGCAAAGGCTGATTATTATAACTGTGTATATTCAGCTTTTCAAGTCTCCTCATCGCCCCAGTCGCCTTTGAAAATATATCTTGATTCCGGTTGACAACAGTGAAGTGAAAATCGAATTCAGGTGATTTGATGATCCTCTTATACTTGATGGATGCTACAGTATTCTTAATGTGGATCTTTCCTGCTAATTCTTTTTCTTTAGAGGAAAGTTGCCTCTTCTTGTGCAGCGGCCTGCGGAAAATAGAATAACATTAATTACGCTCATTCTTCGGTCATAATGTAACTTTTAACAAATAGCAATTCAGTTCAAAAACTAAACCATCAAGAACTATTGATCTATCTCTGAAGTATCCACCACCAAATTAAATTTCGACTAAAGAAAGCAAGACAGAGTACTAAAAACATACTAATCAACAAAAATATTATAAACACTATCCAGCCAGAGAATTGTAAGCAAAATCTTCAACCGAAATGTCGTATGGTTCCACTTTGTTTGATTTCCTGCCAAAACTTTTCGAAACTGGAGCGTAAACAAACGAAGAAGTGATTAAGAAAGCAAATAGTAGATGCGTAATTAAATATGTGAATAAATATGAGTGAGCAAATATGTAAATATGCGAATGAGGGAAAGGTAAGTAAATAAAATCACGAAAGATAAAAATAATAAAGTGTCCCCGATTCTGATGATATTATTGAGAGTCCGGGGAGAGAGGACGGTGGATAATGAATAGATTAATTACGTTCTTTTGCGGAAATGAGGGAGAATCGAGGTTATTATAGTGACATTTGATACGGGGTTGAAGGGGAAGCAGCCAGTTATTGCAAAAGGAAGTGAATAAGATCCTACTAATATGTAGAAATATGACGGGCCAGTTATTGCGAAAGGAAGTGAATAAGATTGTACTAAAATGTAGAATGTACTAATATGTAGAAATATGACGGGCCAGTTATTGCGAAAGGAAGTAAATAAGATTGTACTAATATGTTGAAATATGACGGGCCAGTTATTGCGAAAGGAAGTGAATAAGATCGTACTAATATGTAGAAATATGACGGGCCAGTTATTGCGAAAGGAAGTGAATAAGATTGTACTAATATGTAGAAATATGACGGGCCAGTTATTGCGAAAGGAAGTGAATAAGATCGTACTAATATGTAGAAATATGACGGGCCAGTTATTGCGAAAGGAAGAATAAGATCTTACTAATATTATTGCGAAAGGAAGTGAATAAAATCGTACTAATACGTAGAAATATGACGGGCCAGGTATTGCGAAAGGAAGTGAATAAGATCGTACTAATATGTAGAAATATGACGGGCCAGTTATTGCGAAAGGAAGTGAATAAGATCGTACTAATATGTAGAAATATGACGGGCCAGTTATTGCGAAAGGAAGTGAATAAGATCGTACTAATATGTGGAAATATGACGGGCCAGTTACTGCGAAAGGAAGTGAATAAGATCGTACTAATATGTAGAAATATGACGGGCCAGTTATTGCGAAAGGAAGTGAATAAGATCGTACTAATATGTAGAAATATGACGGGCCAGTTATTGCGAAAGGAAGTGAATAAGATCGTGCTAATATGTAGAAATATGACGGGCCAGTTATTGCGAAAGGAAGTGAATAAGATCGTACTGATATGTAGAAATATGACGGGCCAGTTATTGCGAAAGGAAGTGAATAAGATCGTACTGATATGTAGAAATATGACGGGCCAGTTATTGCGAAAGGAAGTGAATAAGATCGTACTAATATGTAGAAATATGACGGGCCAGTTATTGCGAAAGGAAGTGAATAAGATTGTACTAATATGTAGAAATATGACGGGCCAGGTATTGCGAAAGGAAGTGAATAAGATCGTACTAATATGTAGAAATATGACGGGCCAATTATTGTGAAAGGAAGAATAAGATCTTACTAATATTATTGCGAAAGGAAGTGAATGAAATCGTACTAATACGTAGAAATATGACGTGCAAGTTATTGCGAAAGAAAGTGAATGAGATCGTATTAATATTATTGCGAAATGAAGTGAATAAGATCGTGCTAATATTATTGCGAAAGGAAGTGAATAAAATCGTACTAATATGTAGAAATATGACGAGCCAATTATTGCTAAAGGAAGTGAATGAAATTGCACTAATATGTAGGAATATGACGGAACGACGAATAGAGTGTAAATAATGGTTAAAGGAAACAGAATGGAAGTGGAAATAATAAAACCATCGGAGAATTATGCCAGAACATCTTAACCAAGGTACCGGGATGACTAATTTCGTGTTATACATAAAAATAAACAAAACATAGCAAATCGAATTGCATTGTGTAACGAACCTTTATTTTTTCCAGGTATTAAGCTTCTGAATTCTCATCCTGCCTCTGTTTTCCTGACACTTGGAAGTTGTCTTCCTTCTGAGAGGCAGAAGGGTCTGTGGCGCCGTTTGTAGTTAAGTTCAATCCCTCTTCCTTTCTTCTTTTCTTGTTAGTTTTCTGTAAAATAAGACTGTTGAGATGGCTTTGTCTGTCCGTCCGCACTTTTTCTGTCCGCCCTCAGATCTTAAAAACTACTGAGGCTAGAGGGCTGGAAAATGGTATGTTGATCATCCACGCTCCAGTTATCAATCATACCAAATTACAGCCCGCTAGCCTCTGTATTTTTTATTTTATTTAAGGTTAAAGTTAGCCATAATCATGATTCTGGCAACGATATAAGATAGGCCGCCACCAGGCCGTGGTTAAAGTTTCGTGGGCCGCGGCTCATACTGCATCATACCGAGACCACCGAAAGATAGATCTGTTTTCGATGGCCGTGATTATACGCAGTAGCGGCTGTACAGAAAACTGAATTGCGCCGAAGAATCTTCGGCTCATTTTTAATTTGTGTCTTGTTTTTTCCCCAGCCCGAACTAGAAAAAGGCAATAGGTAGACTGCTCCTATCGGTCGTTGCACTTAGATGTAATGTGCCAAGAGAATGAGAGTTGCCGTGTAGGGAATTAAGCGAGAAACAGTTGCAGGGAGAATTAGAAGTCCCCAGATTTCCTCGAGACGACTGGGAAATAATAAATACTGGAACAAGAGGCCCCCCTCTGGCCAAAATTTAATATCATGTCATTACTCATCCGTGACTTATGTATCATCCTCGTTAGGCCTCCCCAGCAGTTCCCCCACCTCCCACCTATCACATCCACCCCTCCCCCCCGAAGGAAAATATGACCCCAGTCAACCCAGTTCCGTTTGGAATGTTGTCAAGGGGACGAGTGACGGAGTCTTGTGTTTTCATCACAGGGAGAGGACCGTCCGTCCGTCCTCCCTGCGACAGTTCGAAGGACACGTAATCATCTCGTAGTCTCCAATAAAGGAGAAACTCTTCGGTCTCAAGCACCCATGATTTTCTTTCCGACTCTGCTTGATCTCTCGGCGTTAACACGCACGTCATATTCGGTCATCTAATGAAGTCTTCAGATGTCGTTGGCAATGTTTTTCCTCTTTCAATTTCTTCTACTCTGTGAAGAAGAAGAAGAAGAAGAGGAAGCCGAAGAGGGCGTGTCCCATAAGAAGGTTCTGG
>JANJGK010000001.1:91199146-91200201 GCA_039081455.1 Macrobrachium rosenbergii
CAAGAAGAAGAATATTTTCCTCTTATAGAAAATGTGTGCAAAAGGAAGAAGAATATATATAAGAGGAAAAAGGTCATGCAAGATGAGCACTTGGAAGTAACCCCTAAACGGAATTGTAGAGAAGCAAGTACGACACATTAATCATCGTCCGCTTGAGATTAATCAGTTCCCGGGATGGAAAAATTAGAATTGCAAATATTATTAAACAGAGAAGACGATTTCCGGGTAATTAGATTTAGCTCTTGTCCATGTTTCCATACGCACTGGTAAGATTTCAGTCATTCACTGGAGGATCCGTTTATTGATGTGGCTTCCTTTATAATCAAAATTAAATCGTACGAAGAAATAACTCGGCCTTCCATTGGCTGAATTATGGTATAAACTTAATTCCGGGAAGACTCTTGAAAAAAAATAAGCCAATAAGCAATCATAACTTCGCCAATCCAATCGACAGTCATCAGCGATTCATTTTCCGTACTTTGCCAAGACGTCTTTGGATAAAAAAAGAAAAAAAATTATAATTTCTGGCCAATCATATTCCGAATGAAATGAATTAGAGTATTTCTCTATGTTATGGGGTTTTATGAGATTGTGGTTGTTATATAAGTGAACCTAGAAATTAAAAATGGTTTAATATAGTGAAGCATGCAAAGTTTTATTACCTATTTAGTTTTTAGGGAAAAAGTGTGTGCAGAGATGTACAAGATATATGTGAGTTATTTATAAGAACATCAGGCAGGCTCGAGCGCGCCCATAAACAGTGTACAAACACTTCTATAAATCCGTACATGAATACATTTCACACAGACATTTATATATATATATATATATATATATATATATATATATATATATATATATATATATACAAATGTATATGAATATATATATATATATATATATATATATATATATATATGCGTGTGTGTTTGTGTGATTGGGTGGGTGTTTCTTTCTGATATCAAGCCCTTCTCCTACCAGGGGTTGCTCCCTAGAAAAGAGAGGACAATGATCACTACCACATTCCCATTTAAATGCCAAATCGTTAGTGAATA
>JANJGK010000001.1:91200301-91217801 GCA_039081455.1 Macrobrachium rosenbergii
TCGAATTTACTTAAGTAAATTGCAAGAAGCTGCATTTTCACCGAATCCACAAAGTTACGCGTTAAAAGCGCGGAAATCTTTGCAGCCAGGCAATTTACGGCGGAGCTAAATATCAGGAAGGCACAACATACTCTGTAATAATTTTTTATCATTAGAATTGCTTTTCGTTAGCTATACTCGAGTTAAAATGCAATTTTCTGTTTGCCTGACGGCGCGCGAAATTTATGTTGCACCGGTATAATGGCCGGCTCTACGTTATGACTCTTAAAGAATTTAATGGGTAGCGGAGATATGGCTTAAAATAATAGGTGGATGTAACACACATGAAAAACTGTTTTGCGGGATTTCCCCCCCCCCTCTTCTTTTCGATGTGGGATAAGAGGTGTTTGCAGAAGGTAAGAGTTCATGTAGTTATAGTTTTACATTAGTTAATGGCAGTCTATATTCTTTCATACTTTGAATATTCCGATGAATAACATAAATTATTGGCATTAAGAGGAAACCGCTTGCATCCTTATCCCATGAAGTAATGGCTGCCCCGTTAAAGTTCTCTTTAGGTAGACTGCTAATCATCATAAGTCTGTTTTGAATAGAATAAAGCCAGTTAATTATGTGAATTAAAGGCAAATAACAGGGGAGCGATTATCATTATTAATTATTTCATTCAACAGAATGGCCGTTTCGATGCCGTTTAGTTTGCATTGTAGTTTCTCAATCTCTCGAATGAGTTTCTGTGTAGCAGCAGGGAAATCATACGTTATTATTATTATTATTATTATTATTATTATTATTATTATTATTATTATTATTATTATTATTATTATTATTAAACAGTTGAACCCATTTCATATGGAACAAGCCCCCAGGTGCCATTGACTTGAAATTCAGGCTTCCAAAGACTATGGGGTTCATTTGGAAAAAGTGTCAGTAGGGAACAGGAAATGCAGAGAAAAGATCAGTTATAAGGAAAGGAAAAAAATCAGTTAACAGATTAATAAATAAATGCGATTATGGAAGATAAGTGGAAAAAATGTTAAACCAAGGCAAAACCCACCTGCTACATTTGTGAAATCTCTCTCTCTCTCTCTCTCTCTCTCTCTCTCTCTCTCTCTCTCTCTCTCTCTCTCTCTCTCTCTCTCTCTCTCTCCCTAGAGAAAATTTCTGTTGTTTTTAAAATAAAAAAGGTACCACTTGAGAGAGAGGAAAAACAAATTTCTGTTGTTTCCAGAATAAAAAAGGTACCACTTGAGAGAGAGAGAGAGAACTCTGTTGTTTTCAGAAATAAAGAAAAAGGTACCACCTAGCGCCTCGTATTTTTTCTTATATACAGCTGGATAAATCTAGGTTCAAGATTATTCACTAGAATGAACTCTGAATAGGTAAGTCAATTTCAAAATCAACGAGGGAGGACGAGGGATACGTAAAATTCTCCCCCCCCCCCACCTCATACACGACTGAATACTTGTAAAATCAAGACAATGCAATAGATCAGGCGTAGAAAAGACTGGGAGATTCTCGCAGTTTTGCCTCAAAGTAACCTTTTTTAGTTTTCTGTAAAAGAAAACTATTGAGATGGGTATTTGTCTGTCCGTCCGAACTTTTCTGTCCGCCCTCAGATCATAAAAACTGCAGAGGCTAGAGGGCTGCAAATTGTTATGTTGATCATCCACCCTCCAATCATCAGACATATCAAATTGCAACCTTGTAGCCTCAGTAGTTTTTATTTTATTTAAAGTTAAATTTAGCCATGAAAATGCGTCTGGCACCTCTATAGTTGCCAACAATAGAGGCCACCACCGGGACGTGGGTTAAAGTTTCATGGGCCGTGGCTGAGACTTCCATACAGCATTATACGCTGTGCAGAAAACTCGATTGCCCCGAAGAAACTTCGGCGCATTTTTTACTTGTTACCTTATATACCCGGCAGTATATTCCAGAGATGTAACCGAGTACAAAGACCTTTCCCTGGAAAAAAAAAGGACGCCATATCTTAAAAACTAACCATAGAATTTTCTTGAAAATAATCTCATTATGGTTCCCACACCCAAATTACACTTTCGGTACTATAACTTAATTTAATCTAGGGGCATGGAATACTAGCACACATCTCAGGAATTTGTTACCCGGCAGCAGTGTATTGGGAAGAGACCAGCAGGGTATTGTACCTTAAGGGAAATACTTCCAATTTGTCCCTTAAGTCTTTTAGGAACTGGCAATATTTCCCGCTTCTTTGCCGAGAGGGTGCAATTTGCCACCGGAATTAAAGATAATAATATCGACGGTAAAACTCTACAGAGAAAGAGCTTTCCAGAGTATGGTCGGTTCTCATTTTTTACTCTCAATATTAATAATAATGAAAAAATGAAGAAACGATATTAACAAAATAATTATTAGGGATTTACTTCCCTGTATAGTGTGACGGGGCATGTCAGATAGCGTGAATAAAACACTTTAGTTTTTAGTTGGTGATGGCGAGTGTAGGCCTCTTCGTATCTAATGCAAAATAAGTGATATCATTATATGTAATCATATCTGATTCTGTTTATATGTAATCATATGCAGTTCAAAATGAGTTATATGTTTGCATGTAATCATATCTGATTCAGAATGAGTTATATGTTTTTATGTGATCATATACAATTCGAAATGAGTGATATGTTTGTATGTCTTCTTCTTTTTCTTTTAACGTGCTTTTATTCCCATTTTTGTATGGGGTAAGCACGATGCCTTCTTTTGAAGGACTTTTTGATTTGGCTTTTGGGGTAGACCTGTGGTCTCGATCGGCTGCCCTGCCTGACATCGCTTAGACCCCGGTACGTATGTTTCATGTATCATACCAGACCCAACGCCCTTTCTTTTGTATGTAATCAAATATAATCCAAAATGAATTATATGTTTATATGTAATCATATCTAATTCGGAATGAGTTATATGTTTATATGTAATCATATACAATTCAAAGTGAGTTATATGTTAGTATGTAATCATATACAATTTGAAATGAGTTACATGTCTGTATGTAATCAGATGCAGTTCAAAATGAGTTATATGTTTGTATGTAATTATATAATTCAAAATGAGTTATATGTTTGTAATGACAGACAGACAGACAGGAATTATTTTAAAATATTTTATTACCGCTCCAGTTGTTGTACAGTATTATTTCTTAATGCACTCGACATGTGCAAATTATTCGAAGACAGTAATTGTTCATCGGAAAATTTATTCCTCTGAAAAATATCTTATGAAAAATAATCTAGAGGTTTGTTCTAATTTTCCCTTAAGAATCAATTTGAAAATTTATTCTTATGAGAAATATATGAAAAATAGTCTAGAAGTTTGGTCTAACTTTCCCTTAAGACCCGAATAAATTTGAAAATTTATTCCTGCGAAAAAATATCATATGGAAAATAATCTAGAAGTTTGTTCTGCTTTTCCCTTAAGACCCAATATATTTGACAATTAATTTCTTTGAAAAATACTTAAAAAACAATCTAGAAGTTTGTTCTAATTTTCTCCTTGGACCCGAATAAATTTGAAAATTTATTCCTGCGAAAAAATATCATATGGAAAATAATCTAGAAGTTTATTCTGCTTTTCCCTTAAGACCCGAATATATTTGAAAAATTATTTCTCTGAAAAATACATAAAAAACAATCTAGAAGTTTGTTCTAATTTTCTCCTTGGACCCGAATAAATTTGAAAATGTATTCCTGCGAAAAATATCATATGGAAAATAATCTAGAAGCATATTCTAATTTTTCCTGAAGATCAGAATAAATTTGAAAATGTATTCCTGCGAAAAATATCATATGGAAAATAATCTAGAAGTTTATTTTAATTTTCCCCGAATATATTTGAAAATTTATTCCTCTGAAAAATGCATAAGAAATAATCTAAAAGTTTGTTCTACTTTACCCTTAAGACCCGGATAAATTTATAAAGGCCGAGCCTTAATTGCTGGCTGCGATTACATTCCTCTCATCGGAATGAAACTCATTCCAGTGTTTAAAGAAAAAAAAAACGAAAGAATGATTCACACACACACACACACACACACACACACACACACACACACACACACACACACACACACACACACACACTTCTGCATCTTCTCATCGTACGAACTCGAGAAGAAGGAGAAGAAAACTCGGGTAGCAGTTTGTTTTGTAACGAGTGATAAACAAATCGAGAATATTTGTGCCTCACTTTCCCTTGCCAATAAAACATGACTGAATTCAAAGAGGTGTTTGTTCTTGTTATCGTCATAAATGAAATTGCATCCCCTAGAGACACGACGAGCGAGCTGTTGCACTCAAAAAGCAAAAACAAACTGCCGGTGCTGTTCTATACATAATGGAAGTAATTAATTACAGCTTATGAGAAGATTTTTGATAATGTTATTTTTTTCTCTCTCTCTCTCGAGTTTGCAAACAAGGTGTTTCCTTGTTTACTGATTCGGGGTTTTAAGTCGGAACAGTTTCCTTCCCGTTCCTAAAGAAATAAGGAGTGATTTTTTTTTCATCGGGCCTTATCGCTATGGGTAGCTGAATTAGTTGAATGGTGAACACACGCTTATGAGCAGCCTTACCCGCTGTAATAAACACAGTCACACACACACACATATATATACATACATATATATATATCTATATCTATATATATATATATATATATATATATATATATATATATATATATATAATATGCAGTATGTGTCTACGTGTATAAAGTCACTGTGTTCGTGTAAATCTACGGTTGACCAAGTGTATATGCCTCTAAGTAGTGATATCATTTCAGCCTTTGAGCTATAGAATTATATAGATCATTGCTCTTGAAGAGAATCATACACGCTACCTCCTCGCTACCTCGTTGTACTGTTGAAAATAATACTTATTTTTTGTGAAGGAGACCAGGTTCTTCAACGGATATTCCTACACTGGATAAAAAAAAAAAAGTCATTCTCTCCAAGTATCCTAGAAGGAAAATCGTTACATTTCGAGTCTTAGTGATGACAGAAAAACCTCCTTAATTCTCCCAGGTAGTGATAAAAACAAAACGAGTCCAAAGCAATCACTGCAAAAGGGACGCAGATCACCACTCAAATTTCCTCGTGTAAATTGAGAACACTTTGTCTCAAATCGACCAAAGGAGGTGCCACACCTTGTCTTGCTATTACACGTCGACGGTGGAGATGATCTGGTCATTTCTGACATTTTCTGGTTGCTGCTTACCCCAGGCTGTATCGTGCATGCTGCCCGGCCATACTTGATCTCTTAATCATGTACCCCGTAAGGAGGTAGTGCCAACAGTGCGCCTCACTTGGCGCACTGTAGGTATTCCTTGAATTGAATTGAATATAGAATTTAGGCCAAAGGCCTGTGAGGTCATTCAGCGCTGAAACGGAAATTGGCAGTCAAAGGTTTGAAAGGTGTAACAGGTGGAAAACCTCGCAGTTGCACTGTGAATCAGTTGTTAGGAGAGGGTGGAGAGTAAGATGGAAGATAGAGAATATGAAAGGAGGTACAGTAAAAGGAAAGAAAGGGGTTGCAGCTAGGGGCCGAAGGCAAGCTGCAAAGAACCTTAAGTAATGCCTCGGTCCCTACCCGCAATCCTTTTCATTCCTTTTAGTGTACCTCCGTTCATATTCTCTTTTTTCATCTTACTCTCCACCTTCTCCTAACAATCGATTCATAGTGCGACTGCAAGGTTTTCCTCCCGTTAAACCTATATAATACCTTCATAACCATTTTACTCTCAGTTTCCCTCTAAGCGATGAATGATACCTTAGGTCCCAGCGCTTGACCTTTGGCTTAAATTTTATGTTCCATTCCATTCATCCTCATGTATTTGGAAAGTTTTCCTATCACGCAGTGCAATGCCTGAAATAATATTCATTTTGACATTATTTAATGAAGCATAGGTCCTAGACAGGAAATTAGAAAAAGGGCAGAGTACACAATATCATTTTTAAATAAAAAAAAGACCAGTTTTTGCAAACTTTTGCCCTCTCAGCGAAGGCATCATCAGGGCTAATATTTCATTCATTCACCTTTTTTTGAGCCTGCTAATGACACAGTACTCAGAACTGATTAAAGTACTAACGGTCAAGTAATTGACTTGAAACATGACATCAGGTAGAAAAAAAAGAAGATAGTTTTATTTTGAACGTAAATTTCGCATAAATATGGAGTGAAAATATCATACAGTTTTTGCCTCGAGTAAAAACACCGAATCGTTAGCCGTGAAAAAAAAAAGAAGAGAGCTGAAAAATGTCGCTATATTCAGGTGATTTTATATGGAAAATTTAATTTCGCTGCACAAGTTTTTATGACAGTTTGAGACTAATGAATTTGGTATCATGTTTCAAACTCCTCTCTTTTGTCATCCACACTTTTTTCCTCTCTGTTATGTATGTCGTTATTTGCGCATTAAGTACTTTTCTTCTGTATGGTCCTATCACCTGCTTCAACACATAATCTGATATCTAGATTTTTAGACCCAATAGAGTTTTGTTTACCTCAATTGTTGCTTCTTCCTCGTAGGAAGATTGCGTTCTCGGAATCATTATTCTTTAGTTTTATTCATCGTTCATTGCACCAAAGGACATGATTAAGTCAGGTTATATAGCTTTTAGCTAATGAGAGATGAGTCAGAAACTGACTTGGCTTAATTCTGGTAATGGAGAAAACATTACCATCCTTGCAGTGATATCGTCAGCGACTGAAGCCCTCAAGGGCGTCTTTGAGTGGCTCTTGCCGAATGCAACAAGCATTGTTTTCAAGATCAAGTCTCTCTTGGCGCTAAGAGAGAGAGAGAGAGAGGGGGAGGGGGGGAGGCAGGCTTGCTTCGGGAACGTTGAGAACATATTCACACAATAATAAGTGACTCACTCTTTCTCTCAAGGGGATTAATGAGTGGCTGTTCTGTGTTGTTGCCATCCAGTGTGTTGTACTCAAGGGCGTCATCTTTCTTGTCGTCAGCAATTTTTTTTTTTTTCGCATTTGAAAACGTTCTGATAAACTGTAACTCAACGTTTCACTTATCTGGGGCAGGAGCAT
The DNA here is from genome assembly GCA_039081455.1 of Macrobrachium rosenbergii. Lineage (NCBI taxonomy): Eukaryota > Metazoa > Arthropoda > Malacostraca > Decapoda > Palaemonidae > Macrobrachium > Macrobrachium rosenbergii. The sequence continues at coordinate 91,207,366 of JANJGK010000001.1, forward strand.
CATACAGGCTTTGCAGTGTGTAAGGATAAGTAAGGAATTGAATCAAATTATAATCAAAGTTGAAAAGTTGATAATTTGTGGAAAAACAATTCGCAAAATAAGTTATTTCTACTAGAACAGAGGAGAGCGAAAACTGAGAAAATTATTAGCAGGAAAAGATGGTGTTCATCAAAAGAAAGACAAAACGTATCTCCATATATATGAATATTCAAATATCCAAAAGGAGACTTGATTGTATATGTACATTTAGAACGGAAATGACGATAAAAGCAAAAATTGCATTTTACGAATGAGTGTTCCATTGTAAGGTCAAGTCTTCTGGAAGATTTGTTCCAAATGATAACAGAAGGATTTTCTAGTTGGGGAATTATTTGCTTCTCAGTATCAGACGACATGAGAAATGAAGGCTAAGAATATCGCCGTAGTTAAACGCATTCGCTCACATACACGCCTTAGAATCAGTGGTTCTTAACCAGGGGTGCTCGCACCCCTAGGAGGTGAAGCCGGTTCCTAAGGGGTGCGAAGATGCCCATGAATAATTAAAGCAAAATATATTTTTATATACGCATGTTATTTTGTTCAGCAAAAAAATATAAATAAATTAAACAAATAAATAATAATAATAATAATAATAATAATAATAATAATAATAATAATAATAATAATAATAATAATAATAATAATAATAATAATAATGCAGTACAGGCAAAACAATGTAATTTCATTTTTATTATTAAGTACTCTGGATTTTTGTCATGCAAAAAAGAAAAAAATTGTAAGCTGTGGGAATGAAGATTAAAAAAAATGTGATTTCGTTATTAATACACAATATTATCATTGTATTTTAGCCTTTTTTTAAATTCAGCAATTCAGGGTGTGCGAGAACTGACTGATGATTTGAAAGGGGTGCTTACACTGAAAAAGGTTAAGAACTACTACCTTAGATGTAAGTTGGTAGCACAGTGTATGTGGAGAGGGTCGACGAGGTGCTGATGAGTCTTCTGTATGTTTATACTTTTGTGGAAAGAATTTTTCCGCGCAGGGATTTAATCCTTGACTCGGAGTTTAAAGGATGAATCGGCCAGTAAAACCTATTTTGTCGTCATCAGGAACCATCCCATTATCAAAGAAAACGACTTACAGGTATACAGATATATATATATATATATATATATATATATATATATATATATATATATATATATATACACACATACATATATATGTATATATATGTATTTATATACATATTGTATATATATATGTATATACTATATATATATTATATATATGTGTGTGTGTATATACTATATACAGTATACACACACACACACACACACACACACATATATATATATATATATATATATATATATATATATATATATTACACATATATATGTACCCGTGTATATATATACATATATATGTGTGTACTGTGTGTATACTATGTATGTGTTTGTGTGGGTATTTGTGAAAGGCTCTTTACGAAGGAATGGTCGTTAGTTAATGGAAATGTTTGGGGATCCATTTTGACGAACCAAAACGCTCAGAAATCATTTCTATTTTTGACTAAAAACGAACGGCCAGAATTGTAGACAGACACGGCATTTGAAATAATTAATGTTACATCCGAGACCGCAGTCAAACTCAGATTAACAAATTGTTTCAAGTTCAGTGGTTCTGATATACAGGACCAATATTGAAAATACATCACTCCACAATGACAAAATATATTTCCAGCTCGACCGTCATGCACGCCGAGCTCGGGAAAGTAGGGTCGCTGTTTACAACATACAGGGGAAAATGCACAGTTAAATATTTACGTTTTTTTTTTTTTTTTAATGCAAAGGGGAATGAGGTGGACAACTTGATGCCCTTCACTTGACCAGGCTCGAAGTAAGCTGAAACAGGTAAAAAAAGTGCGCCGAAGCTTCGTCGGCGCGATCGAGTTTTCTGTACTTCGTATAATCAAGGCCACCGAAAATTGGTCTGTCTTTCGGTGGTCTGGGTATAATGCTCTATGAGGCGCGGCCCATGAAACTTTAACCACAGCCCGGTGGTGGCCTGACCTATATAATTGCGTTACGCACTATAATGGCTAACTTTAACCTTAAATAAAATAAAAACTACCTAGGCTAAAGGGCTGCAATTTAGTATGTTCGATGACTGGAGGGTGGATGATCAACATATCAATTGGCAGCCCTCTAGCCTTAGTAGCTTTTAAGATCTGAGGGCGGACAGTAAAATTGCGAGCAGAGAAAGTGCGGACGGACAGACAAAGACGGCACAATAGTTCCCTCTCAGAAAACTCAAAGTTGAAAGGAGGGAAGGTGAATGGGGCTCATCCAAGATGGAAGCGAGGGACCCTCGTTTACAGGGAAGAAAGGATATAAAATTCAGGGGAAACAGAAGCAGAGGTGAATTCCAAAGCCTCGCAGAAAACTGGAAGATGCAGTCAGTGAGCCCCGTGACCCTACGATTGCCCTTATCACTTTGTAACTGTGGCAAGAGATGACCTGAAAAAGTAATGATACTTCTGTTGAGCTGTAACTTAAAATCAGCATTTCCTCGATATGTTTATCCCACCAGATAGTACCAAAATACGACTTCTCTTTCATTCCTTTTACTGTACCTCCATTCACATTCTTTCTCCCATTTACAATTGCTTCACAGTGCAACTACGAGGTTTTCCTCCTGTTACGCCTTTGTAACCTTTTGCTCTCAATTTTCATTTCAGCGCTGAATAACCTCATAGGTCCCAGCGCTTTGTCTTTGTATATTTTCCCTAACTACATGTCATAAAAAATCCCTAAGTTGACAGATTTCCACGTTAAAAATCGTTGGGATAATTTTAAATCATATGTTCTTTTAAAACGAAAATTCAAGCACTCTTAGTTGTCATCTAAAGTTCCACAAATTTCATTCAACACTCTCAGTTATTTTATCATATGTAATTTGTCTGTTTGTTACGTTTTATTTAAGTTTCTTTCCTTGTCTTCAGCAATCTCCTTCTTTCTGATATAGATATTATATATATATATATATATATATATATATATATATATATATATATATATATATATATATATATATATATATATATATATATATATATATATATGTATATATATCACATTTATATATATAAATACATACACATATACATACATAATTATATATATATATATATATATATATATATATATATATATATATTATATATATCTATATATATATATATATATATATATATATATATATATATATATATATATATATATATATATATATATATATATATGGCATTTGATGGCATTGACAACGAGTTTAGGTCGTACTCTATGGAATGAATTTTCTCATTTGTATATATATGTATATATATACGAGTATATATATATATATATATATATATATATATATATATATATATATATACATACATATATATATATATATGTGTGTGTGTGTGTGTGTGTGAGTGTGTGTGTGTGTATGTATATATATATAGACGAGTATATAATACAGAGATGACGCAACTGCCTCTCTTTTTTCTTACCTACCTCATCACGGTAGAAATAATGAAAACGATATTAGAAAACGAAGCGTTGTAGAGGGACTAAAAAACGGACGACTGACACACCAACAGATAGAGAGAAAAATGGAAAAATACAAAAAAACAGGCCAACAAGTCATAATGTTTTTCCGTCAGGAAGGAAGCCACATTTGATGGTAAATGGCTGTTATTGCGTTAAGGGAGCCATTTCACCACCGGTCTAATTAATATCTACAACAAAAACATCGGCCGCCACAGCGATGGGATTATCTAAATGGTTTATTCCCTTCTAATGATGTACTGTGATCAAGTCCCATGAATTACGTGGGGGAAAAATAATGTGCTGTAATTTTCATAAGGGTTATTTATTAACTAATATGAAGCTCTCTCTATGTGTACCCATCCAGAAGAACCCTCATAAACACAAGTCGTCCATGCACGTATTTAAATAAGTCAAAATTATTTGCTTTTCTGAGTTTTGGAAATTAATAAGCATGGGAACGACGATAAAATTGTTTCCCTATATTAGCAGTTTACTTATGAACTTGTGTTTACGAGGCTGAAAATATTGAATGGATTTAGACTGAACTATAAACTGAACGTAGATAAAGGAAAGCTATTTTCAAAACCATGCCAGAAAGAAATGTTTTAAAAGTATGATTATATTACTTTGCAACTGAATGCACATTCCGTATGTACCTGTAACCTTTTTATGATAACCTGCGGTGACAAAATAATAAGTCAAGAATAGGGAAATGTATCTTGACACGAAAACACCAACACCAACAACAGCAACAATCACACCAGAAGGAGAAGCTACACACCAAACAGCCGACACAGAGGAAGGAGGAGGAGAAAAGACGATTCTCGAGAAGCTGGAAATATCTGGCATTTTCGCGGTGTGAAAACAGCCGCAGAGTAAGTAATCAAAACTATCGAGGGGAAGAAAAAGACATTTTCTTAACAGGGGGCGAACTTTAAGGAGCCATGTCGGGAAATGCTTCTGGTGGGGGTGGGAAGGGGGAGTGCCAAGAAAATAACGTCATTTTGGTGATCGTTCGGGAAGAAATTACGTTTGCCGGGGGAGGAATGTTCTCGGGCGGCAGACGAAAAGAAATGGCATTAGTGACGGGTCCCTGGAAATGGCAATGTTAAAGATTTATGAAAAGGACACAGGAGAGTTGCCGTTTTTAGAAAACGACCTTTGGTCGTGTGTGAAGAAAGTGGGAATTAGTTCGGTGGGTCCGCCTCCAAAATAGATTCCGTGATGCATATTCTGTCTGCTTGAAATTAGTTATTTGTACTGTATTAACCAGGGGATTGGTATTATCTTTAAAATAGTGCCCTGATTACCCCTGCCTGTGAGTTATTTAATTTAATCGCTCCCCCTCCTTGATCTAGGAACTCTCCTTAATTTTTCGATTGATCACTTTAAAAATGATAGAACTGAAGATTTTAGGTGTTGTCAACATTTACATTGTATGTTCTAGAAACTCAGTCTCTGCTGGTGGATCGTGCAGATGTGTAACGTGTTCTATGCTTAAAAAAGTAGATACATACATTGCGAAAACATACACAAACGTACGTAAACACGCTCACGTATATTGTATATACAGTATATATACACATATACATAATATATATATATATATATACACGTGTGTGTGCACCAATATATATATATATTATATATATATATATATATATATATATATATATATATATATATATATATATATATATATATATATATATAAACCTTATTGGTTAATCATTCTCTTATCGAATCTGAAGTAACTACCCTACGAATTGGGTCAAGCGTATAAGGTGTCGACAAAGAGTGAAGAAAATAAGAGCAAAACATTCATTAAACGGGGGCGCTTTGACCACGGCGGCTGACGAACACTGAGGCCATTATAACTAATTAAAACTCTCACGGCATCAACTACCATTAATTAAATTTCAGACTATTTGCATTCTTGGCCGCCCTTAATCGTTCAATATCACGGTTTTTTTTTTTAATTTCCTGGATTTATTCATAAAGTTGCGAGAGCAAAGGGACTTCCATTAATCTTTGCCGAAATTCGTACATCCAAGGTGGTATGTATTGACAGAATACGGGGCTCATACACGTATTTAACCTCCCCTTGACCTGCGCCGAAAAAAAAAAAAAAAACACGCACCCCATTTCATCGCGTTCTTCTTCCAAAGCTGTGATTGGCGCCTGGACATCATCGTATTTATCAGGCCTTTTGTAGCTTTTAGAGAGAGATTGTTTCCCTGGGCCATTGTGTCACGGCGCAGCCAATCAAGCGAATTTTATTTTCCACTTTTATAATCTTGTTATGGCGCGCGGACAAAATGTTTTGTCTGATTGTGCTACCGAGGTCCAGTCATCACGGAGGTGAATTGCAAAACGGATATGAAAATTACATTTTTTAAATTGCATTGCTGCAGTGTAATTGGCGAATGTCACATCGCTGAAAATATAAACACATGATACATTATCCCGGAGTGGAAGAAAAATCAAATAAAATATATTGTGATGTAGCGGACAAAAATACGTACCCACGTTATAGTAAATTCCATTCCATAATTGATACATCACAAAGCAAAAAGCTTTTTATTTTCCGATCACTAAGCTCTACGGTACGGAAAATTGCTTTCATCTTTTTTTTTTCGCCTTTTGTTCTTTTTGGAATAAAAATAACTTTTTTTGTATTGGTTCAAAAGTTTGCAAAGTTACGCTCGTTCGAGTGACCGATAACAAGATCTTGATGAACAGGACACGACGACTAATTCTCGTATGTGTGTATGGCTGTACGTAGTTTTAGTTTTCCGAAAAGAAAGCTATTGTGCCGGCTTTGTCTGTCCGTCAGCACTTTTTTCTGTCCGCACTTTTTCCTGTCCGCCTTCATATCTTAAAAACTACTGAGGCTAGAGGGCTGCATATTGGTATGTTGATCATCCACCTTCCAATCATCATACATACTAATTTGCAGCCCTCCAGCCTCAGTAGTTTTTATTTTATTCAAGGTTAAAGTTAGCCATAATCGTGCGTCTGGCTACTGTATAGAAAAGGCATCCACAGGGCCGTGGTTAAAGTTTCATGGGCCGCGGCTCATACAGCATTATACCGAGACCACCGAAAGATAGATCCATTTTCGGTAGCCTTGATTGTACGATGTACAGAAAACTCGATTGCGCCGAAGACACTTCGGCTCATTTTTTTGCTTGTTATTTTCTGAGATAGAAATGCCATGTGCATTTGTGCCTTATTTTGCGTATTTCTATATTACTTTTGTACAAATTAGGCTGTTTTTTTCTGAAACATAAGAAAATAGAAAGCTCAAGTGTTGGCTTTGTGTATTCTTATGCATAATGAAGAAGCCAGATTCTGAGGGCCTGGAATTCAAGAGAATAAAAGGAATTTTTAATATATGAATCAAGAAGCTATAAAGCTTCGTCTTAGACGATTAAAATATAAATAAATGGAGTATTCTACCCGTGCCATAGATATTTTTGAAATTTAAAATAACGGGCTAAAATGAAAACCACCTCTGCAGTATTTTCATTTTGGGAATTGACAAACAGCTGAGCAGTAGAGAATCCTGTTACCGCTTCCATTCCATGGGAAGTAATCCTTTGGTATCTTTAGAGGATTGAAGGATGAATCTTCAGCCTTAAGAACAATTTCGATGGAACTTTCCGTTGCATCCTCCCATTCCTTGACACCCAAATGAAGTTTTTCGAGAGAAAAAAATTCCATCTTCTCGTCGAGAAAAGGAACATTTACAGTACTAAGATTTGGGCAAGAGGTTTCTTTATTTTATTTTCAGTTCACGGGCACTGTATCCCACTTTTGCTGATGGAAAGTTGCGCATAAAGTGTTGAAGGGTGTTGCCGAGGTTGACAAGTGGCTGAAATGTCAGGCCAATAGTTGGCAGGCCCCATCAAGAAGAAACAAGTGTAAGTATCTTACCTAAAACTCACAAAATCGTTTGAAAATGTTTGTTGAGCATTCGAAGGGACAACTACCCTCACTCATTGAAAACACAGCAGTTGTGCTCTCTGAAAGGGAAGGGGAAGTTATTTTCCTAAAAGCACCATAAAAATTTTTGAACAATTTTGTGGGTCTTTCTGTATGTTCTTCAAACGCAGGAAATTTGAGTGGTTTTAAAGGTGGTCCGCTGGTATGGTCCCAAGCGTCGTGACATGCCACTCAGATGTCGCGACTTCGCGCCTATCCCCCAGGTCGATGAAAAACCACTGGCTCTGTATCATGATCAGTTACTGCTGCAGTGTGGGGTCTGCGGTGGGAGGTTGAAACCAGCATTCTTTGGAAGCTTGAATTTCAAGCCAATGGCCCCGTGCGATTGTTCCATGTGAATAGGTTTCATTTAATGAAATAATGATAACTGTTTGTATAAGACCTGTATATTTTTCGGCAAGCAAGACATATGAAGGTTTCAGATGACACTATTTAATAAAACTGAACCTTTTTCATCCCTTACGCAACACCCTCCGTCCATCCGTCTGGAAAAAAAAAATACATTTTCGCTCTCATTTGACGCAGCCTCAATTCATCTTCGGTTTTTTCGTTTCTTATTGCGTTATGGGAAATGCAAAAGGAACTTCCATACCTCAGATATTACTTTTCAAATGAACTTAGTTTAAAAGAAATTTAAAAGACAAAAGGAAAAAGTATAAAACGATTTCTTCCATTCTTTGCAATAGAATGATGGAGTCTGAAACACTACTGGCGCATGTGATTGTTAACTGGTGCTCTTGATATGATTATTCTGAAACGTGCTCCGAAGTCCGTTGGAGGAGAATTCTCAAAAGAAGACGTCACTGAATGCGAAAATGTATGGTATTATTTTTTATATTTATTACTTTTCCTTATACCAAAGAGTAGGGTTTATGCTTGCAAAAAACTGGAGTGATTATTTCTCCATTGTCACTATTATTAATCAACTTTAAAGCTTGAGAGCATTCTTTTTTCCTCCTGTCATTCTACAATATGTAGTAAAATTTGTGGATAATGTCTGCGGTAAACAAAAATACGAATACCAATATTGTACAAATATCAGTTATATATTCTGTACTGCTTCAAAGCAGAATACACACACACACACACACACACACACACACACACACACACACACACATATATATATATATATATATATATATATATATATATATATATATATATATATATACACGAGTATGTATATATATATATATGCTCAAAATCACACAGATGCTCCGGAGGAAAATGAAACGCTGATATATATATATATTTATATATATATATATATATATATATATATATATAAATATATATATATATATATATATATATCGTCGAAAATGTAGCCCCTAATACCACCAACGTGTATTTAATTAATCTCAATAGGCTTTCTTTTGTTGAAAAGAATAACATTAAAAAGCCCTAGTTCAAAAATCTTTACCAAAATTAACGCGCCACTTGTTATCTGAAGTAGAGGCTTTGATCGACGAAAGTTATAATTCTGCCGATGCCAAATGTCGAATCAACTTCGCATCCCCAAAGGCTTCCCTCACTCACCTCCGATCCCGTCCTCCGGATTTGCAAAACCCGCGAAAAGGCACAAAAATCCCTCTTTGGAAAACGACGCTGTGTTTGTGCAGTTGTCAGCCATTTCCTGCAACACAAACATATTCTCGTGCATGATGATGACGGCTGAGGATAGCGGGGACAGAACTAGTTTCCCTACCTTGATTAGAGTCGCTACGTCAACATGAATTGATGGCGGAGCGGACTTCGAGGTCTGTGAGAATTAGGTCCAGCAGCACGCTCATACGCTTTGAGGGATGTGAGAGTTAGCAGCTTCCAACACGGCTCTGTCCGCGTCCAGATAACGAGAGGGTGTTTTGACATTTCGTTCCCCTGTGTTTAGAAATAAAGATTTTTTTTTTTTATGAAATGGAATTCCGCATGGATATTTTTGAGTACTATGACAAACTTCGGTCGTGAACATTAGTTTAGGATCTGAATTATGCAACGTGTCTATTTTGAATAGATGGATCAAGTTTGCTACAAAAATTTTAGAGCTTTTGCCTTGAAAGTTTGCAGGCATAAATTGTCAATGAATGTATGTATATAATTTACGTGAAAGTAGACAAACGTGTGATTTTTATATATATTAATGTATATAAATATTATATTATATATAAATATAAATGTATATATATACAGTATAGTCACTTGCACACGTTTAAGTGTTTTTACCTTCACAAATATCAAGCCACAAATATCGTTTAAATAGCCAGTTCACAATACCAGGAATATTCCCGAAGCTTAGTGAATTAGATATTAAACGATACTTCTAGCTTAATATTTGTGGATATATATATATATATATATATATATATATATATATATATATATATATATATATATATATATATATATATATATAAAACACGTGATGTATATATGCAGATGTACTGCCAGTGAACGTGAAACACTGAAGTATATATTCTTTAGTTTTCATTTTCCCTCCGATGTATAATTTTTTTTTTAGGCGTCTGCCAGTCTCGCAAAGAGTCACTTGCTCTAAAACCAGATTGGCTTCATAAATGTAAACAGTTGCCAGTGCCACTACCACTGCTGAATCGATGATCTTTCCATTATATCAGCATCTATATGCATATGTACTAAAAATTTTTGAAAAGTCTCCATCGTGCTCAGAATTCTGGTGTTTTCTTGAGTGGCGTATGATGCGTTCTGAATATTAAACCTTTTGGTTCCCGAAGACGTCAACCCTTTCCCCCAGTCTTTAAAGTCCCCCGTGGTGCCCTACGGGAGTTCCCGAAGAGAGCTCCCCTTAGA
>JANJGK010000001.1:91227155-91252155 GCA_039081455.1 Macrobrachium rosenbergii
ATATATATTATATATTTATATATACACATACATAATATATATAGACCTATATATATCTAGTTATTTATTTCTATATATATATATAATATATATATATATATATATATATAGGTATGTTATATATATATACATACATACAGTATATATATATATATACTAGATGTATAAAGTTAGACACAGACAGAGTAAAAGAAAGAAAAATGACACATTTACAAATATAGAAGTGCAAGCGAGTCTTGCCTAGCAGCAGCGCCCAAAACATGGGCCACATTAAGAACCGAATTCCAGTAAGAAACTTCATTCCCGATCCGGACTAAGCAGGCATACGGGAATATTGGTCGTTGTAATGCCTCCATTTAATATTAACGCTGTATAGATGGCCATGCTCAGGGCTTGAAGTGTCAGGTACAGTGGGGCCATACTGGCGGCCTACACTGGGTTCCTTATTGCACTGGATACAAGGACGATCGGATTGTATCGAACTGAATTGTAATTCTTGGTGTAACTGTAACTGTAAATTTATACCATCATGGGAAAGAGTTAGCCGATTTTAAGTTTATCAGGTCATATATACTGTGTGTATATATATATGTATAATATATATATATACTATATATATATATATATATATATATATACACACCGTAGCCAATATATACAGTATATATATATATATATATATAGTATATATATATATATATATATATATATATATATATATATATATATATATATATATATATATATTATATATGTTATACTGTATATATGGCTACGGTTATTATGAAACCTCCGAACTGTTCTGTTTGTATAGATTTAATCTCTAATTTTGCGGAAGAAAGCATGGCTGATGGAAATTTATTCTACAAATATATAAACTTCTGTCGCTTTGATTCATTAAACAAAGAAATGTGATTTGATTAACGTAACCCAAGAATTTAGCGGAAAATTCTGTGTATATCCCTCCCAGGTGACTTTTTGTAAGATGGATGCAAAATGAATGGTACCTGAAGGTGTTAGGTGACATCGACATTTGAATACCATTAGGAAGAATACTACGAATCACAAATGTAAGATTACTTAAGCGTACGTTCATTTGCTGTTGAACGCATCTGTGTGGAAGTTTAAGTGTACAAGATATATATATATATATATATATATATATAGTATATATATATATATATATATATATATATATATATTAATATATAAATATTATGTTTTTATATATATATATATATATATATATATATATATATATATATATATATATATATATATATATAATGTCTATATAAAGAATGTATATACTCATTTATATTATTTATATAAATATATATTATATTCTATATATATATATATATATAAACATAATATTTATATTTATATATATAAATATATAAATATATATATATAATATATATATATATATATATATATATATATATATATATATATATATTATAAAGAATATATATACTCGTTTATATTATATGCATATATGTATGCATGTATATATATATATATATATATATATATATATATATATATATAATAATAATAAAATGCATCGAGAAGTTTGATCAAAATCGGTGGCAACAGAAGAGTTCCCTAACTTGTGGCAAAGCCCTCTAAGTCCTATCAAAAGGACTTTCCTTTCAGCCCTACTGTAAAAGAATCGCACAGAGTTACCACAAGTTAGGAAACTATTCCATCGAAGGATTTGTCATCAGTTGAAAAGGGACTCTTCTGTAAAACGTCACCCTTTAGACTGTAACTTCAGGAGCAAAAATAATTCCACCCCTTTCCTCCTCATACCATCACAGCCCCGTATGGGGGTTAGCGCTGTCAGTGCACTTTACGCGGTGAACTGTAGGCGTTACTTTAGGTTCTTTGTAGGGTCCCTTCGGTCCATAGCTGCAACCCCTTTCATTCTTTTTACTGTATCTCCGTTCATATTATCGGCCTTCCATCTTACTTACCGCCCTCTCCTAACAATTGTTTCCCCTGTAGGTGGGGTAGTGCCGTCAGTGCACCTCATGCGGGTGCACTGTAGGCATCTCTTAAGGTTCGTTGCAGTGTGCCTTCGGCCCCTGGCTGCAACCCCTTTCGTTACTTTACTGTACCTCCTTTCATATTCTTTTCCTTCCATCTTACTTTCCACCCTCTCCTAACAGTTGTTTCAGCGTGCAACTGCGAGGTTTTCCTCCTGTTACGCCTTTCAGACTTTTACTGACAAATTCCGTTTCAGCGCTGAATGACCTCATTGGTCCCAGTTCTTGGCCTTTGGCCTAAATTCTATATTCAACTCAACTAACAATTGTTTCATAGTGCAACTGCGAGGAATTCCTCCTGGTACACTTTTAAAAACTTCATTATAAATTTCCCTTTCAGCACTGAATGACCTCATAGGGCCCAGCGCTCGGCCTTTGGCCTAAATTTTATATTCCAATTCCATACTATGGAACGTTAGTTCAAGTTAATATGTAGTCAAATAGGCGGTTTGGGCCGTGGTCCCCCTGTTGACAATGAATGATTTTATTTTATGTTTTTGTTTTTGTTTTTCATAATTGCTAATTTTTGAATGAGAAATTCAAATGCAATTTAAATATACATTCACGTTAAATTGTTTTTTCATGAGCATTTATTCTCATCGATATTTAGGTTCATTATTAACATACAAAATTATTTTTCTAACTTTTTTTTTGTGAAATTAATGATATTAACAGTCTTCAGAATTAAAAAACTATTCAGATAAGGTTTGTTAGCCTTTGTATTGATTTCATTACTAGAGATAAATTGCTTGCTTACTCATTTACGAAAACGGGAATATACTAGTATATTGACCCCCAATCTCCTGATCTTCAGCCTATGTTGTATGTGCGTGTGTTTTCTTGTATTCATTTAGAAAGGCGCGCAGATATCTATGTGTTTATTTCTATGTAGAGAAATACTCATAAATACATATAAAAAAACATAATTGACCAAAGATACGCAACTTTCAAATTCGACCTCCTCCCACTTCAAAACAAGTACAAAATTCGCCGAAGTTTCTTCGGCGCAATCGAGTTTTCTGTACGGTGCACCGAAAATAGATCTATCTTTAGGTGGTCTAGGGATAATGCTGTATGAGCCACGGCCCATGAAACCCCAAGTAGAAAAGGCAAAGAGAGAGAGAGAGAGAGAGAGAGAGAGAGAGAGAAGAGAGAGAGAGAGAGAGGAGAGAGAGAGAGAGAGAGTGAACAATAATATAAAGTGATCTAACAGGAAAACCCTATAACGAATTGCCTCACCATCAAAATAATACTAATATCTTAATCCTTTTAGATGCATGTTGCTAATGCAGTACCTGAACACATCTGTATTAAACACGTGAAGTAAAAAATTGTTCGAATGGCCATAACGCTTAGTGAAGAATTTTTCATCCCAATTTTGTTGTATGTTTTAATGAAGTGGCATAAACCAAAAGTAAAACAACTGACAATTCGTGAAAACTTTTTTGTCTGTTTAAATGTAGTAATGCTATATTTTCTACTTATATTTCAGTCAGTTAGATGAGTGTTTTCTGGAAAATACTTGAAAGAAAAGGCAAGTTAGTAAGTTTTCTTACAAAAAATATTAAACAAACATGTAAGAAACAGTGACCTATTGCAATGATTAATAAGAATAATAATAACTAAAAGATCATTCTCATTTGTTATTGACACATCATGTAACCATTTCAAAGTGCCTCAGTCTGGCACATAATTATCTCCAAAATTCCATCATCCTTATATTCATACTTTCATTTGCCAAAAAAAAAAAGTGCTCTTTCAATAGTGCGATAAAATTATTAACTTGCTGTGTGGGGTGATATTCAAGCCACGAGTCATTTTTATGTATTCTGGTTATTAAATAAATGCTTCTCTGGTTATTAAATAAATGCGTTTTTCCATTAAAAATTTTTTGAAAGCCGTTCTAAATGCCACACTTGAATATCGATGAATAAAGCCCCTAGTTACTGCTGTTGTTGCGAGATAGATAAGCATTAGAATACAATAAGGTTGTCTTTCAAGAAAGAGAAGAGATTACTATAAGTTAATATCTATTGATATACAAGAACGCCTTGAATATTTAGAAAACATACTCATAGGCCTAATGTTATCATAAATATCGGATTATTCCTGACACAGGTCAAAGGAAAATTTGAAACCACGGAATTATGTTTGAGCTTCAAGTTCGTGTACAGATCAAACCCTTCATCACACACTGTCTCCCCCCCAAATTCCCTCCTCCAATGAACATTTCTGGCTATGCCTGTGTAGTAATACAACTTTCATTGATCTTAATAGATTAGCCGTGGGTAGCACTTCAGTGTTTTGTGAAGGGTATTATTTTTGCCCGTCTCCATGCATTTGACAAATTAATGTATATTTTGCTCTGCCTCTGAATATAAGATGGGTTTATCAAGAGCGGCCAAAAGTGTAATGGGGTCAACTGTAATACATACCACCTCATATAAGATACATTTTCCGTCTAGAAGACCTCCCTAACTACGCCTGGCTTCCACGGCCATAGGCCTATATTTTTTCCAACTTTTTCCGTAATTCTGAAAGCCTCAAACATTTAATGTTCGGTGTTTTTGCTGTAATTGGTGATGTTATTGTAAAGGAAATGTGAAATGTTTATTAATTCTCGTATACCCCCGATTATTTGGATTAGATTTTTATCCCGAGTCGACCTCTTGGCTCTTGCCAGTGATAATTTTTCGTTTTGTTTTTGTTTACGTTTGAACATCGGCGGCCGTTGAGTCAGTGGGGATTGGATGGCTAAGAGTAAAAGGATTTTCTTCCCTAACGATGCCATAAGGTTCCTTAATGCCGTTTTACGGAAGGCATTTTAATTCTACCACCACCATACTAGCTTCCTGGCCTGCCGCTGCTAGCGAGAAGATTATTTTCTGCTTTGCTTTCTGAACCGATTTTGTAACCCAGTGATCAAGGGTCTTAGGGGATACAACTGTAAAGGCGATTTTAGACTGCAGCAATATACACTGAGGAACAACAACATAGGGCACTTAGGAATCAGTTAGTTGGTAGTCCAATTTTTTACTGTGTTGTGATACCCCTTAAGTGGATGAAAGATGCAGAAACATGTGCGTTTCATGTGCACAGTAAATAGAAATTCTTTAAGATTTCCGAATATATATGTCTGTATATACATACACAGCTAAACATTGCCAACAACCTCATACCTTGTAGACCAGTCAGCTGAAAATATGGTAACACATTCAGGGGCTACCCCCAATCTGAATTATGTACTGATAGGGAAGCATTAGGGGTTTGAAGGATTGGAGGCTAGCAACCTATATATATATATATATATATATATATATATATATATATATATATATAAATATATATGTGTGTATATATATATCTATATATATATATATGTGTCTGTATATATATATATATATATATATATATATATATATATATATATATAATATATATATATATATATATATTAGACCTAATGGTCTTTCACGGTGGAGATGAAGAATGAATTATGGGCATACATGTTTAAGAATGTATGAGGCTTCATCTCAGAGAATAGCACTTGAACTGTGAATACAAGAAACTAATAAGGGGATTATTTTTTCCCAGAAAACTTTTTGATGCTTAAGAAAACAACCGATAGAAAATCCGAGAATTTATTGCAGGTGAAGTAGGTGGGAAACCCTGCAATAACTTTTAACTCCGAAGGAGTGACACTGGACGAATCCAGGGTTCCATTTCTGTCGGCCGAATCCTTTTAAAGATGTTTCAATTCTGTTAATGGAAGATACAACCGCATCCGCATCCGAGGAGGAACTGCGTTGTGATACATAGAGAGAGAGAGAGAGAGAGAGAGAGAGAGAGAGAGAGAGAGAGAGAAAGGGGGGAAGGAAGTTTCTAAACTTTCTTTTCCCGTTTCACCTGAATTTTTGGCGCTCTCTGGCTGTGATTAAAAAAGACAGACTCGGCAATGGTTTGTCAGCGAGACGCGAAACGAAACTTGTGAGGAGAATTCTGGACTTAGAAGTGAAAATCATTTTTCATGATGCGCCGTCATTGTGAAGCACAGTCTAGTCATAGGTCTTCTTTACCTAAGAATGGAGCCGTTTACAAAACGGTAGGCTGTATATGTATATGTGTATATATATATATATATATATATATATATATATATATATATATATATATATATATATATATATATATATATATTATATATATATATATATATATATATTGACTCACATCAGGATCGAACCCAGGTCTTTCAACTGAAAGGCAAGGGCGCTGCCCACTAGGCCATATAAGTCATGAAAAGTTGGAACCTGAGTGCCACTAGTGGGCAGCGCCCTTGCCTTTCAATTGAAAGACCTGGGTTCGATCATGATGTGAGTCAGGAATTTATTTCTGTTCCACACGTGATTGTGTGTTGATTATTTCTAATATATATATATATATATATATATATATATATATATATATATATATATATATATATATATATATATATATATATATATATATATATATATATATATATATTTGTAAAGTTCATCTTTGACGGATACATGGCCTCTCTCAAGCTCTAGAGGTAAAGATGTAGACTATATACTCACATAACTCAGGGCATATCATACTGACCGTGAGCATCCATCGTCCGCGTGCTCCTGAAATTTGGGAGGCTTACGCAATAGTCTGGGGCGGTCCTCTCTCCCAAAACGGCGCAATAAAAACAGCGGCATCATATTGCTGGAGCAACGCATTTTTACCAGTAAAGCAGCTGACGGACACAATCTATTTCCCGCCTTCCGACAAAATACAGCTGGTTCCAAAATCGCGTCTCACAAGTGTCGGGAGTTTTCTTTGTGAATTATGGGCACTTTTTCGTCCCGCAGTCCTGATGGATGGTGTAGTACTTCTGTAATATCATGCATATTTTCGCTTTGTTTCGGATTTGCTCCATCTTATTAATCTTGGACCTTTATGGGCCATTATGGCTCAGGCTGGCCGCTCTCGGGAGTCATAAGTAGCGAAGTTTTTACGAAAACGAAAAATCATTCGTTGAAATGGGCAGACTTTCGATTTTTCCAGTCTGCATTAAAATTGCTTTTAAAGCCGGTATGTTCGTTCTAGTTGCCATTCTGCTTGAAGAAAATTATGCAGAGTTTTCGATGAAGGAAAGATCAGTAGCAAGTGTAACCTGTTGCCCTTAACTTGCCCAGGCATGAAGAGAGGAAATAGAGATGACAACTGTTCATCACTACCAGCGTTTCGAATATAGTAACAAAGAAGGGAAGTCTGACAGTAATTTTTTAATTGTTAATAAGATTAATATTTTCAATTAAATACTTAAATGGAGAATATTTATTCCTTTTACGGATTGCTTAATATTTGCAGTTTATTACTTAAATGGAGAATATTTATTGCTTTTACGGATTGTTTAATATTTTCAATTTATCACTTGAATGGAAAATATTTATTTCTTTTACGAATTGCTTAATATTTTCAATTTATTCTTTAATTGAAAAATATTTTTTTCTTTTACGGACTGCTGACTGAAAACCCCGTGGAATTAAAACTGAAAAAAAGCTAAGCATTTCAGAATTGATTGGTGTTTGTCAAGGCCCCATTTAACGTTCTCAAAAGACTCAATTGAAACGCTTGCATTGGTTGCAGGTTGACATATGAAGTCCTTATCCAATTTCTAATGTTGCTATTTCATTTCAATAATTTCCTTTTCGTTTTAGAGAATAGCTGAACTTTTTTTATCTAATAATTTGTATATTTGTTTCCTTACATTACAAAATTTCATATTTGGCTAATGATCTGCATTCTTATATGTTACGCCTTATTGATTTTTATGTCTGCAGGCTGTTGCAGTAGTTTGTGCATATTGCAAGATGCTTATAATCCAATAGAGTAAGGCTAATGTTCGAAGTGAACATGTAATTCTTATCATTACCATTATGTCCTTACCAATTTCATTTTTTTAAACCCTTTCATTTTAGGTTTCTTACGGGGTTTTTAAGCCTTCTTCATCCCAACAAATAAATTTTCGATCCAAAGAAGTCCACCAATTCCTCCAAATATTATCGCTGTGGCGGTTGGTTCACGATCGTGCTACATCCATATTCCTTTTCGGTAAACTGAGGAACATTCCCGTTAACAATGTAATTTTGAGTATTGATTTCATCAGAAAACCTCCAGACAAAAAGAAACTCAGAATTTGTTAAAAATAGTGGCAAATAAAATAAAGGTTGAATATAAGATTTAATAAAAACGCAACAGAAATTACATAACCTTTTAAAAATTCAGATCCAATTTAGAGGCACAACCAATATGGATTCAGGCAATGAATGAAACATCATTGTAAGAAAGAAGCGAAATTCGATGAGAGAGTTATAAGCCCAGCAATATTGAAAGCATGATAATGACGTGAGCTTCAGGCGAAGTGTTCTGCCATTGTTATATAAAAACTCCTTGGACCTGAGTTTCATTTGACTTTCCATGGAAGACATTACGATATCGTTTCGGCAAAGCTAGCAATAACTTTGGAGACCGACCTTTGTAACGAAGCAAATGCCAGACAAGGAAAAAAAAGAAAAAAGAAAATGTGTTTAGATATACGAGACACCGTGACGAGAAAGCAATACAAGAATTTCAAAGAAAATATGACCTTCGTTGAGAAATGTCGCCTTAGGGAAACCGATGAAGCAAAATGCTGAAAAGGAATAAGAATAATTCTGTAACGGGTTCAGGCAGTTCATGGGGGATGAATTCATACGAGAGAGAGAGAGAGAGAGAGAGAGAGAGAGAGAGAGAGAGAGAGAGAGAGAGAGAGAGAGAGAGAGAAGATATTATAAGGAGGAGTTCCTGAAGAGAGAGAGAGAGAGAGAGAGCGAGAGAGAGAGAAGATATTATAAGCAAGAGTTCTGAAGAGAGAGAGAGAGAGAGGATATTATAAGCAAGAGTTCTGAAGAGAGAGAAAGAGAGAGAAGATATTATAAGGAGGAGTTCCTGAAGAGAGAGAGAGAGAGAGAGAGAGAGAGAGAGAGAGAGAGAGAGAGAGAGAGAGAGAAGATATTATAAGCAAGAGTTCTGAAGAGAGAGAGAGAGAGAGAGAGGGGGGGGGAGAGAGAGGATATTATAAGCAAGAGTTCTGAAGAGAGAGAGAGAGAGGGGGAGAAAAGATATTATAAGCAAGAGCTCTGAAAAGCGAAAATGACTGAAAAGAAATGAAAAGTGAATAACTGCTGAATGAATGGATGAAAAGGGAAAGGAAATATTGCAGCTCAGCCGTTGGCGCATCCTTATGCTCTCCCGACACAGATGCTGAAAAAAGGACGCGAACATCGGCATCAATATTTCCCAGCACTTCGACTCTTTGAACTTCATCAAAATGGTAAACACGGTCGAATGAGAAATCTCGCCTTTGCGGATAAAACGTCCTCTCTCTCTCTCTCTCTCTCTCTCTCTCTCTCTCTCTCTCTCTCTCTCTCTCTCTCTCTCTCTCTCTCTCTCTGATATCTTTTGTGTGGTTTTTCTTTTTTTTTATCCTCTTTAACTTTTCCAAGAGCTGAAGTGCTGGGAAGCCATTGGTGCCTTCTTTGCTCTCTTCACTTTTTTTTTTTTCAAGGACTCCTGGTGTGAGTTCGTTTACGCCATCAGAAAAGGTGGTTGTTCTTTTCAATAGGCTCATTATCTGAAAACATATGCAGAAGCAAATCTACATTACAACGGATGTAACCCCATGTAGACTATAAGATAAATAGAAAAAGAAGGACAAGGCCCTCTGAACCAAACGGGCGATTAAAATCTCAAAATTCGTACAAAAGTCAAAATCATCTCCATTGCGAAGGCCGTCGATGCTCAGGGAACAGAGTTTGATTCCGTGAGTTCTTCAATATCGAGTGGTACGTAGAAGCTCCTGTAGATGAGCATTTCATTGTGCTGTGTCTGATGAATGAATCGTCTAAAAAATTAGGTCTCAAGTTTTTTTTTTAATTGCTGTCATTCAAATGGAAAATAGCCAAAAACGTATTCTTCGATTCAACTTGGTTAGTTTTTGTACGTTCCCTTTTGCTTTCGGTTTCCTAAACGGTTTTCTGTCAATCGTGTAAAGAATTAGGTCTCAAGTTTTTGTCTAAAAAATAATTGCTGTCATTCAAATGAAAAATAGCCAAAAAATAATTCTTCGATTCAACTGGTTAGTTTTTGTACGTTCCCTTTTGCTTTTAATTTCCTAAACGGTTATCTGTAGACAAAAATCAGTTCTCTTTCAGCTATATTTATACATGAATTCTTGAAAGTCTAGATTTTACAAAGAGGGATTCAGCCAAGTGTACATGCAGTAAACTTGAGAACAAGTTAATGTTAGGGCCTGGCGAAACGCCATAAACTGGCCAGGAGTTACTACCAATTTAATTGAAAGTATAATATAGTTCTTAGAAGAACTATAAACATTTTAGGAACCAGTATAAAATCAGTGGGAACGACTATAAACTTAATGGGAAGGTTCCTCAATTTACTGGAAAGGAATATAAATTTATGGGGCATGATCACGAACCCACTTCCATAGAGAAAATATTTGAAATGATGGTAAGCTTCTTCGGGCTGAAAATATATTTGCTACGGCCTTTACACAAGATGAAAAAGACTTAAAACGCTTAAAGAAATGTAAATTACTGCTTTGAAGGGCTAAGACTTAATCGGGGAAGGGATGTAAAGGTAATGATAAGAATTATATGTTCACTTTGGACGTAAAACTTATTCTTTAGGATTGTAAACATCTTTTAACGCCTACAAACTTATTAGAACTGCTTACAAATCGATACTGCGTAACATATAAGAATCCTGACTATTAATATGAAATTTCTGTATTGCTTGGAAACAGACAGACGAATTACTAGATGAAAAACATTCAACCTTTCTCCAAAACGTAAAGGAAATTTGTGAAATAAAATTGCAACATTGGAAATTAGACTGGGACTTTGTATACCAACGTGGAACCGATGCAAGTGTTTCAATTGAGTCTTTTGAGAACGTTAAATGGGCCTTGACAAACACCTAATCATTTCCGAAACGCAGAATGGGGGTCGGGTCGCCAGTCTTGAGGACTGCGACCCGAAATTGAATTAAATAACTTTGGTTCTGTTGCTCCTACTTAAACGGTGCTTTCGGTCAGGTGTTAGCAAAAACATTATTTTTCATTTCTCCGGTGCTTTCAGGTAGGTGTTAGTAAAAATATTATTTGTTCATTTTATTAAGGGGTTGAGAATATTCATTCTGTTACTCTTATTTCTTCGGTGCTTTCGGTCAGGTGTTAGTGAACAAAATCATTTCTCATTTTATCGGAGTTGAAAATATTCATGGGAAATTATTTACGGACATTTCCCTTCTCTCTTAAAATATCCAAAACGTTGGAAATGGTGAAAACTCATCACCTTTATCACCTTTATTAATCCTGGATATACAAAATGTTTGATCACTTCGAAAACATGCTCCTTACAAAATGTAAACTTTTTCGCTTCCTACGCTCTTAGGTTTTTTGGATAACTGAGGCAGAATCTTTTGTCTAGGTCATACAGGGTCAACTCCAGTGCTCAGCTAATCCTTTATAATACCAAACAAGTAAGAAATGCGCCGAAGTTTCCTCGGCGCAATCGAGTTTTCTGTACAGCCGCTACAGCGTGTAATCAAGGCCACTATAAATAGATCTATTCAGACGCCTTTTCTAGAACTAAGAATAAACTGACGAGTCCTGACATCGCAAATTAGACTTCTTGAACAGAAGCATCCGGAAGGAAACATGCATTCCCAATGGCGTTACACAAGATTGTCAAAAGATAATTAACAAGTAAAAAATGCGGCGAAGCTTCTTCGGGGCAATCGAGTTTTCTGTACAGCGTATAAGCAAGGCCACCGAAAATAGATCGTATCTTTCGTTGGTCTCGGTATAATGCTGTATGAGCCGCGGCCCACGAAGCTTTAACCACGGCCCGGTGGTGGCCTTTCCTATGTTGCCAGGAGAACGATTATGGCTATCTTTAACTTTAAATAAAGTAAAAACTACTGAGGCTAGAGGGCTGCAATTTGGTTTGGTTGATGATTGGAGGGTGGATGATCAACATAGCATTTTGCAGTCGTCTAACCTCAGTAGTTTTCAAGATCTGAGGGCGGACAGAATAAAGTGCGGACGGACAGACAAAGCCGGCACGATAGTCTTCTTTTACAGAAAACTAAAAAGGACTTAGGCACTTGGTCTTTCAGATTCTCAGATTAATTTTTCATCAGTGCCTCCAATTAGCTTCTAAGAAATCCACCGAGATAGATTTACAATTTAGGTAAAACAAAAACAAAAGGAATAAAGAACTAAAATTGCACAGCCACTCATTTCCTTCTAGATACAATAATTTCCTTTTCGTTTTAGAGAATGGTTGAATATGTTTCATCTTGCATTTCATCTGTTTGTTTCCTTACATTACTCAAAATTCCTTATTAACAGTAAACATTCTGGTATGTTACGCCGTATAGATTTTTAGATTTGTAAAAATCTCTGATAAGTTGTGAACATTTCCCTCTCATGCTAATTGGTGTAAATCACGATACAAAAACATTTATTGTACGTGGTTATTAATTAACTCACAATTTTTTCATAAATACCTATGGTCGCCATTGATGATGCGAAACACTATCGGAACGTTTTTAATTAAACCTTCGATAAGTCTTTGGAATGAACCTCCCAATTATGATACGAAAAGCCTCGGGACTCGAAACGAAGGGAATCTTTTGTTTGTATTAGTTTATTATGCTTATTTGGTTGTTATTTATTCCTTTTGCTGGTAATTTGATTATTGGTTATTCTCGTCCTTCTCATCATTATCAGTATCATCAGCATTCCTCAGGGCGGAATTTGATGAGTTCGATCGGAACGGGTTGCAGTTCGGTAGTTTGTCCATCAAGTATTGTAGTTTTGTCTCAACGATAGATACAATAAGACGACAGTTTGAGACAATATTCGCGCACGGTAAACATATAGTTTTCACTCAGGAAATAAAGATCAGGGTATATAGTTGTATTTCTACAATAAGAAAGATATTGTATGTTTTCCTTATAAACCAGAGAGTTTTCCTTTTACAGTAGGCCAGAATGTGTGTTTTTCCTTCCAGAATTTTGAATTATCGTTTTCCTTCAATGACAGAAGGTCGGATTCCATTGCTTTCATGCCATTGCAGGTCAGAATATATGGCTTTTCATTCCACAGCAGAGGGCCATTATGTATGGTTTGCCTTCCATGGCAGTAGGTAAGAATGAGTGGTTTTTCATTACAAAAGTAAATAGAATCTTTTGTTTTTTTTATTCTGGAGCTGGAAGTCAGAATCTTCGGTTTTCCTTCCTTGGCAGGTCAGAATGTATGGTTCATCTTATTAAGTCGGAATCTATTAGTTTCCTTTCGGAGTAGATTGTCAGAATGCTTAGTTTTACTTCCATGGTGGGTAAATGAATGGATTTCCTTTTATAGGTCAGAACATATGGTTTTTCTTTCAGAGTAGGTCAGAATGTACAGCTTTTATTCCTTAGCAGAAGGTCACAGGTTATGGTTTTCTTCTACAGAATGCATGTGTTTTTCTTGCAGAATGAATGGGTTTGTCATTCACAAAGGGTCAGAATGTGTGTTTTTCTATTTATAGGACGGCTTCGTGTCTGATTTCGTCGGCGTCCTTTCATCGCTCAAGCATCGCTTTGTTTTCACAGTTTGTTTGCATGCTATGTTCACAATCACTTAAAAGGTACTCGTGATTAGGGGATATCGTATCCCAGTGTTCTCTTCGAGATTGCAAACAAACATGCAATCTCAAGCTGAGAGTATATCTGACGATGTAAAACTTTACATGGCAACGAGATGATAGGAAAATATTTATCTATGATTGAAGAGTAAATATTATTCGAGACCAGATGACATGATTATGGACCTTTGATATTCTCTAAAATAAGTAAAAAGGAATGCAAAATCAAATAACAAAACCAGCCTTAGAGGAAGTGCTAGGCCAAGTTATGCTGTGTCTAGATACTAAAAAAAAATTTTACAAGATAATAAGAAAATTATCAATAAGAGCATTATCCGAAGAGGATGAATAAAGAGAAACTTCTGAATCGACAAGAACATTATCCGAAGGGGTGAATAACGAGAAACTTTTGAATGTAATCCGCAAAAGTGAAATTCGGGCAAAAGAAGGAAGTCAAAAATGGCTCCATTGCCTCACCGAGAACCTCAGGGACCTCCTCTCAAAGTAGGACTCTTCTCGAATTCAAAGAGCAGAGCGGCGGCGCGATTGCCGACATAATAGCCAGAGTTCTGAAAATAAAAGCCAATTTCAGCTTATAAAATTCTGTCATTCCCATGAACGCTGACAGCTATAACAGGCAGGAAAGTGTGCGTGAAAAGTTGGTATTACAGGAAATCACTGTCTCCGTAATCCCAGAGAATAGAGTGTAAACCTCTGTCCACTTCACGAAAAGGGGGGTGGGGTTACATACGTGCATACGATATAATTTGTATATACAATGTAGGTACGTATATTTATTAAATGATCTTGAATAAGTTTGTAATTCATAATAGTTTTATTTGTGTTAACCTCACAAGGAAGCCAGGGCGAAAATTTCTAGCTCCTGTGTGAAATCATTACACCAGTTATATTCCGTACATTTAGACGCTAGAGGAGAAAAATATCAAAACATTATGTAAAAATTTACCGTTGCCTCTGTTACAAGAAACAGGTGAAAAATGCGCCTTTTCGGTACAGCGCATAATCAAGGTCACCGAAAATGGATCTATCTTTCCGTGGTCTCGGTATAATGCTGTATGAGCCGTGGCCACGAATCTTTAACCGCGGTCCAGTGGTAGCCTACCCTATATCGTTGCCAGAAGCACGATTATCGCTAACTTTAACCATAAATCAAATAAAAACTATTGAGGTGTGAGGGCCGCAATTTGGTATGTTTGATGATTGGAGGGTGGATAATCAACATGTCAGTATGCAACCCTCTAGCTTTAGTAGTTTTTAAGATCTGAGGGCGGACAGAAAAAGTGCGGACAGAATTATGTGCGGACGGACAGATAAAGCCGGGACGATAGTTCTCTTTCACAGAAAACTAAAAAGATATTCCACAGAAGTTGTTGTATATTTGGTCATGAGTTACTCAAACATCAATTAGTAGCAACAAATGAAATCTGATCAGTCTGAATCATTCAGGAGCGCTGTTAACCCTTTGCATAAATGATATAATGCCATCAATACGCAACTGGCTCTGTAAATTATCCTGCGGCAGTAATATGAGAAGGCTGAAAGCACAGGCGATTGTTACGGGAATTACCTCTGAAATGCAATTGCTGTTACATGAGTAAAGTATCCTCTTGCATAGTCAGTGCACAGGAAAATAGGGATTAAAAGCATGTGAATCTATGGGAAAGGTGTCTAGCGTTACTGGTTGTGGGATGCGTGCAACTTGGTCGCCTTAGGAGAATCGAATGGTTGCTCTCCGTCCCTCTTCCAAACCACCGGTTATCACGCCGAGGACTTTAGCGCACACGCCTCAACAAGATCTATCTCTATATAGACAGTAAGTTAACATGGCTAACCAGCCTTCCTTTTACTGGAACCTCCTCCTTCTCCTCCTCCAGCAGCAAACTAAATCAGGACAGCTAAAGAGTTCGAGTCCCCGTATGCCGAAGGAATTCCCTAGGACGCTGACGAAGGTCTCCCTCTTCTGCAAAAAGATGATGGCAAATTATGTGAGCGTGGCTTCCATCAGCGTTCTATTACTTGCTCGGCAAAACTGAATCTGGAGGGAATTCAAATTCAATTTAGAGATAAGCTGTTGTAAATGAGAAGTTATCTACCAGGGATTCGTAATTGTAGCGGGAAAGTAGACTTGAAGGGTTTACGAAAACCTGTATGGAATTTATCGCTATAGACTGTCATATTATGGCAAGAATTATTTTTCCTTCAGTCTTAGTTTTTCACTGGTGTTGCATTTATGAGTCAGATAGAAAAAATTTCCTAAACAGATTTGTTTCTTTTCAATACAAATCTAAGGATAAAATCACTTTTGCTATAAGATAGGTTAAATCATACACATGCGAATCTTTCAAAATAATTTCAGTATCGGATAGCCGTAAACATCATTATAAACGTCTCTGTATTCCCTGTTGGACGTTTTTTTCTTATGATTAATAGAATTCTGAAATGTATGCACACACGCGTATATACAGTATGTATATATAATTATATATATATATATATATATATATATATATATATATATATATATATATATATATGTATGTATAGATATTTATTTA
This sequence comes from Macrobrachium rosenbergii, assembly GCA_039081455.1. Lineage (NCBI taxonomy): Eukaryota > Metazoa > Arthropoda > Malacostraca > Decapoda > Palaemonidae > Macrobrachium > Macrobrachium rosenbergii. The sequence continues at coordinate 91,243,557 of JANJGK010000001.1, forward strand.
TTTATTTATATTTATATGATTATTTATATATGTATGTATAATTATATATGCATATATATTTGTGTGTATATATATAAATATATATCAGTATATATATATATATATATATATATATATATATATATATATATATATATATATAATATAACTTGTTTATGCACGATTCAGTATCCACGAAAGAAAACAATACAAAACAGTTGTGCAAGTCTGTTATTGGCTTGTATACTTCTGCAATCTTTTCATTTGTTTATGTATCCCTGAGACAAACTGGGCTAAGCAAACAAAGCTTCAGCAGAGTTGCCAACTACTGAATTTACGACGCCTCTCATTTCATTCTCATACGATCTGCCGCGGTTCCCTGGTGAATCGTCCTATGCTAATATTTACGTCGCCTTCTTGTGTCAGCTGAAATTTTGCCGACTGCTTCACATTACTCTCGTTGAATTCATTGTATCTAGACGCAGTGGCTGATTTTTGACCGGCCTTTGCGAGTTAGTTGGCGTTCTGTTTTGAAAGAATCTTTCCACCCCATTAAACATCTGTATTACAGTTTAGGAAATCTTACGAATCAAGCTGTTATTAATTTTGGGGGCTATTTTAAACGTACGTTTTAGTTTTCTGAAAAGTAAACTATTGTGCTGGCTATGTCTGTCCGTCCGCACTTTTTCTATCGCCCCTCAGATCTTAAAAACTACTGAGGCTAGAGGGCTGCAAATTAGTATGTTCATCATCCACCCTCCTATCATCAAACATACCAAATTGTAGCCCTCTAGCCTCAGTAGTTTTGATTTTATTTAAGGTTAAAGTTAGCCATAATCGTTCTTCTGGCAACGATATAGGATAGGCCACCACCGGCCTATGGTTAAAGTTTCATGGGCCGCGCCTCATACAGCATTATACCGAGACCACGGAAAGATAGACCTATTTTCGGTGGCCTTGATTATACGCTGTACAGAAAACTTGTTTATTACTGGTTTCATTTATAAACTGAATCATCACATCAATTTACATTTTATGAGGATCAGGATACAAAAATGAAGACGTTATTGATGCTGTGAAAAAAAGTCTCTAGCTATTTTAAAACAACTTCCTCAGGAATATCTCGATGCATGACGGTACAGAAAGGAAAGGATTCCTGGTTCAGATATCGATTTGAAGAAAATCGGAAAAACCTTTTCCATTTCCGTTTTAATTGCTATTTAACTCAGCTTACAAATTAAATTATATTTTTTCTATTAGTGTGTTTCTCCGGTTTACCTTTCATAATTACACCTTATCCTAGTTGGTACAGAAGAGATGACGGTTTAAAAAGCTTTGAGAAGTGAGATTGAGCCCAGATCCCTTTGAAGCCTTTACGTGGGGGGTGTCAGCTCACATTAATTTCACTCTTTACAAGTCTTGGGCGTGTTGTATTCATAATTTTGGATCCCGTTGGGGGGTAGCGCTGTCAGTGCACCGCACGTGGTGCGCTGTAGGCATTACTTAAGGTTCTTTGCAGCGTCCCTTCGACCCTTAGCTGCAACCTCTTTCGTTCCTCTCGTTCATATTCTCTTTCTTCCATCTTACTTTCCATTCTCTCCAGACAATTTATTCGTAGTGCCACTGCGAGGTTTTCCTCCTGTTACGCCTCTCGAACCTTCTATCTATTTCCGTTTCAGCGCTGAATGACCTCGTAGGTCCCAGAGCTTGGTCTTTGGCCTAAATTATATATTCTATCTATCTACATAATTTTGGATGTCCTGGCTAGTCGGAGAACTTTGCATACAAGTCTTCGCCTAGTTTGTGTCGTGGTGCAAATTTCAGAATGTTAAAAAAAGAAAAAAAAGAGAGAAGAAAGCTTTTGTCTTCCTGCGCTCACACGGATCGTCATACGTCGTCTGAGTCATAGGGCTCTCTTGGTTGCGTCGTAAGATGCAATGTAAGTGTCGCAATGACTCATGAGCACACGTGAGCGAACGTGTTGAGGAAAATGACGACGATTTTGCAAGATGTATCCACGATGCGCTACCAATCCCCACATTACTCATCGTGATCTCGAACCGATGTCTTGGTCGTACTCAAGGCCAAGAGGAAGAGAAGGTCTGCTCACTTCCCCCCCAAATCCCCCATGTAGCGGAGGTTTGTCTACCTCCTTATTGCGTCTCCAGGTGAATTGCCGTAATGAGCAGGTACCTCTAATATACGTCATTGCCTACGTAGTTACCCTAGGTGGGAGGCGGCTCCACCCGATTGGGTAGACCTTGTCTCTTGGCCTTGATCGTACTCGTACCGTACCAGTATCGTAGCACATCGTACTGGCGTTTTTTTATATTTAAAGACGTAGGTGTCGTATTATATCGTATACATTATCGACGCTGTGTTGAAATCTTAGTGTTTACAGACCGCGTCTCACTGCCATTTTATATTAGGGCAAATTGGATCGAGAATTGTGAAAATAGGCTTTACACACCAAACACATTTTTGTGGAAAGATCAGAAAAAAGAAGGAAGGTTTCTAAAGCTTTTTCGTATTTAACTTTTAATGTGATTTTTGACATAAAAGATGATGTGTAAATAAGTAACCTGAAGTAACAATCTTAAGCATGTGTAATAAAAATCCACAGGCATATAATAAATTGTATTGCTACGTAATTGTGAACTTTTCTTACACAACTGTTTTTCACGAAATTGTGAATCTCTTAAAGGCCTGTCCGCACTAGAAAACATTGTTTTTGGAAACAGTTTACGAACTGTTTGTGAACATTGTTTCCAAACTGTTTCCAAACTGTTTGCAACAAACAGTTTGCAAACTTTGTTTCCAAAAGAATGTTTCCTAGTGTGTATAGGCCGTTAGCAATCTCAAGCATATCGCGCAACGTAAAGAATACAACAATGGAAGGGCTGTAAAAGCTGCTTTATAATATTTAAGCCTTTATAAGGCATAGAAAATAAAGTTCTGAAAACACTTAAAAAGTAAAGTCACCGGTAACCCATCAGATAACATGACGGAATTAGCAAGAAACAACGAACAGGATTGTGCGAGACCGTCCAAAATTTTCCAGCTGAAATCTGGATTTTCCAGACGAAGCGCCGCCCGGAAATCTTTGCGAAAAGACTTAAGAGCGTCGATTTATTGTTTAGCCAATTGAGGAGGAGATAATAAAACCCCCTTTTAGTTCCAGGTGGGGAGGCCCTTTGTCTGCCTCCAAGACAAACAATTCTTGGCGAATTGTTTTTTGGCAAGTTCTCTTCTTTTTTTTTTTCGGTAAATTCTCTTGCACTGATAATTCCCATTCGGTTTTCTAGGTGTTTCTCTTCGTTCGTTATTTTGTCGAAGTGTATGTATAATATATATATATATATATATATATATATATATATATATATATATATATATATATATATATATATATATATATATATAAATGTCTTTTACTGTAATACCACAGTATAATATGAAGATAAAAAGGCCCATTAAACACTATTTGAACGTTGCAACCATATATTTCGAGCACTTCCTTCTGTGCCCCTGTTCACTGGTAAAATATGGACAGATGAAATGTTACATATGCTTTGTACATATACTCTTGTAACATTTCATCTGTCCATATTTTACCAGTGAACCGGGGTACAGAAGGAAGTGCTCGAAATGTATGGTTGCAAGGTTCAGATAGTGTTTTATGGACCTTTTGATCTTTATATATATATATATATATATATATATATATATATATATATATATATATATATATATATATATGTATGTATGTAGTTTGTATATGTGTGTGAGTTTGTGTTTATGCATGTATGTATATGTGTGTATTTATGAACTGTATATGGGCAGGAAGGTTTGCCTGCGAGCCCATGCTTGTATGTAATTATGAGTATGTAATGATAATTGTAATAATGATTTTGGAAATAGGTAACCACGTGTGTCCTGAGATACGAAGAAAAAATGATGTAAAAAAATTACATGATTAAATAAAAACTTAGTAGGAAATCTATGAGAAACAATGATTACATCGAATATCCCCCCCCCCCAAAAAAAAAAAAAATTGAAAACATCCTTATGCCTTTTGGTTAGAAAGTTGTTGATAAAAATAAAGATTTTCTAAGTACATTTGTAAAGCAGAAATAACCAGAAAAATGTGAATATTGTACTGCGTTAAAGATGATATATTTGGTGTGCGTGAAAATTTAAAATTGGTTTTTGGTCACAACTTGGCAACATAATTTTACGAACATACCAAATTGCACCCCTGTAGCCTCAGTAGCTTTTAGTTTTTTTATGGTTAAAGTTAGCCATAATCATGCGTCTGGCAACGATACAGGACAGACCACCACCGGGCCATGGTTCAAGTTCATGGGCCGCGGCTCAAACAGCATGATACCGAGACCACCGAAAGATAGATCTATTTACGTTGACCTTGATTATACGGTGTACATAAAACTCGAAACTTGGGCGCATTTTTTACTTGTTTATATAGAGCAAAGGAAAAATACAAGACAGAACGTAACAAACGATTCACTTCGAAAGTTTCCCTCGGAAAGTAATGGACCTTTTTTTTTATCTCAAGCCAAAATGATGCTAGGTCATGACATCAGGCCGCCCAATTCATAGATCCTCCCAAATGATCTTTCCCTTCTGCCATTTACCAAATCACAATAATCTCTAAAGCTCTTCTCCAAGATCATGCGAGGATGTTCACTTTTATCAGAGAGAGAGAGAGAGAGAGAGAGAGAGAGAGAGAGAGAGAGAGAGAGAGAGAGAGAGAGAGAGAGAGAGAGACTCGTTTGGGGACATTAACTTTTATCAGTTTCTTTCTGGAGATTTTTTCTTATTTTTCTTTCAACCGATGAGGAGGAGGACTGAGTGCCCCTGTCGAATCGGAGAGAGAGAGAGAGAGAGAGAGAGAGAGAGAGACTCTTTGAGGGCGTTAACCTTTATCGGTTACTTTTTTGGAGTTTCTTATTTTCCTTTTACAGATGAGCAGGAGGACCGAGTGCCCCTGTCGAATCGGAGAGAGAGAGAGAGAGAGAGAGAGAGAGAGAGAGAGAGAGAGAGAATCACAGTTATTTTTCCCCTCTATTCCGTTAATGATTCGAAGGCCTTTGGGAAACGTTAATGAGGTTGAGGGCGAAGCACCGCGGGAGGAGAGGAAACAATAAACTCGTCCTAATTTCGAAAAAATAGAAATGAAATGGAGAAACACTTCAGATTTTAGACAAAAAAAAAAATAAGCAGTTGGAAATTAGCCAGAACGTTTTACAAGTGAAAATAATTTGCAGCAGATGCAACTGTATCTTTAAAACAATACTTCAAGAATAGCCTAAAAAAAATTACCTTTTATATAGTGAATCCTAGGAAACCTTAATTGTATTACTGCTAGGTGTGAACGTAAGATTGTGTAGTACCAATAAGATACATACATAAATACACACATATATATATGTATATATATAATATATCTATAAATATATATATATATATATATATATATATATATATATATATATATATATATATATATATATATATATATATATATATATATATATATAATATATATAGAAGTGTCTACAATCGCTACTTTAATGTAATAAATTGAAGTTTTTGTGCTCAGACTTTCTACTTCCGTCAGATTACAAAGGATGGTTTTGTATTTTGTATTTTTAAGAGTAATAACCACTGTGAAATGGAAATTTAAGTTTCTGACTGATTGATTTTGGATACTGAGCGGTTCTTTTTCTTTGGTGCACATCGGTATATTTTGGTATATTTGACACCCTGTTTTTTTCGAAGTCGAGGGTAAATTATGAATTTTTTTCCTTGTCAATAGCTATTAATAATTTTTTTTTTTTTTTTTTGCGTATAATGAATAACTATATGCTTATTTTCTACCTTCTGCCTCTTCTATACAACTATGACTAAGTGAGTGGATGCCGTTTCAGTGTACTTTCATAATCACGTAATACAAATACATTAGAAATGAACTGAACAATTGAATGTGAAAGTGACCTTCTATATAAGCCGTTGTTTATAGGTTAAACATTATTAATATGTTTAGATTTCTGAACACGTTCCGTGAAAAACATATGTTACAATGGTAAAATCATGAGTATTTCATTCGACTTAGTTTTTGATATCTTGATGCATTAAACCTTATGTAAAATATTAACATCAACATAATTTTTCCATACCTTACAACAAATTAAAATTACATTTTCTTGTGATGAAGTTTGAAAATAAATCCGTTTTTATTTAATTGCGTATATTGAAATTACATGCTAATCATGAGAATCCTCAGCTTCTAGATAAATTTTGCAATGTTTGTTGTCGAATCATTAAATATAGTTAAGAAATTTTAGTTTACGTTTAACTGTTAAATTACCTTCCTATTTGATTTTTATGACAAGCGTTTTGAGAAGGAAATTAAAATCACACTACGGGATATTTTACTCATTACACCACATTCAAAGAAATTTCTCATAACAATGAAATGCATTGCATAATTCCTAAACACGAAAAAGAATATTAGCGAATGATTGACTGATATTTTGCAAACAAAATCAAAACGTCATATTGCGTTTGGATTACGGCCATTATCACATATTCTAAAAGATATAAAAAAAAGTCTTTCACTCGTTCTAATTTCCGCCTGTAATTGTTCTTTAATGTCCGATAATCATCCATTTTCCCTGAAGAGTGTATTTTATTCAGCATTTTAGTAGTTAATTTCATTTAACTGTAAATGGTCATGTAATTACTCGCATAACTAAGTAATTCAGCTCAGTGCAGTTATAGCAGTAAAATGGGAGCAGTAATTTATTCATTGCTCGGGAATGATCAGAATGAAAAATACTTGCCCCGTCCTTATTAGGGAACTTCATGAAGGGTCGGACTTTCCGAAGTCCCTTGCGCCGGGGTAATCAATAGAACACCCGACTCAAAATAAATCGTGGACTCAAATTCATTCATGGACGCAAAATCATGGATTGATGTTGATTTATAGGCTTAGGCGTTGTTCGGGTTAATTCGAGAAGAGACTTGAATTCAAAAAAAGCAAATGAAAGACAGCAAGTTTCCATTTGAACTCTTAACACCCGCCTTCGAAAGTAAGTTATCTGGGTAAATAAGAAAATGAATGAACGTGAATGTGTATTTACCGACTGGTTGAAATCACCATAGCTTTCTTAAAAGCACGATTCTTGGTAGAAATAAGAGAGCAGTTGGATTAATAGAGTAATGGCTGAATGATCAGCTCATATAAACCAAGCGAAAACAATACTGAAAACTGAGTGTCCCATAAAAATGTTGGACTAAACATTGCACTCTATCCTCCGAAACCATATAAGAAATGAACAAACACGAGCACCTCAAAAAATTATAAACAAAAATGACTCACACTGATCACTTCTTTGATTATCAATGAACTGCAGATGAATTACAATAATATATTATAAGTAACCGAAATCCCTTCTGCATCGCCAATAACAAAACAACGATTAGAAACGGAATAATGGACGCGAATCTAATTTAAGCTCCCGAAAACACTGATTGAAATCCCATGCACAGGTATTAAGAGATTAAAAATCATCCCCTCCCCCAGTAGTAATAAAAAATAGAGAGTATTTTGGATTCCAGGGAGGTCAGGTAATCATGCAATTAATTGGTAATCCAGAAAACGGGTTGTGATTAAGGCCCATGAATGGGATCTAATGAGATCATTAACTGGAGGTGGACTACCGACTATCGCTCCGTTTTCGTTTAGTATCCCGTTTTCTGTAAACTTTCGCCATCGTCAGCATTTTCTCCTTCTTGGAGGGCCGGTGATGCCTCGGGTCTCTGCTTTGATCTTCAGAGGGCGGGTGTCGAAAGGGAGTGTGACACTCGCTTCATTGAATTCTGTTTAGACCGTATTGAATGGCTTCGTAACTATGAATACTAGCTTGTCGTTACCAATACAACTATTCACGTCTTGATATGACTGCTGTATTTACTAATACACTGCAGAGTATCGTGAATGACAGTCGTCATTTTGCTATTATCATTATTATTACTATTCTTACTAATATTTTGTGAATCCGGGATATTACGATTATTCAAGAATTTTAAGATGGGTGTCTTCGGTGAATGCCGCCTGATTTTAGTGGAAACGATAACACCAATGCTAAGGTAAAAAAATTGAGATAAGTGAATAACATCATCAATATTGTCCACAAAATTGTCTTTATATTTTGATATTTTGTTGTTGCCGTCATTTTTATAAAAAATAAAGTCAATATTTATGTATATATATATATATATATATATATATATATATATATATATATATATATATATATATATATATATATATATATACCCCTGTATATACAGTATATATATATATATATATATATATATATATATATATATATATATATATATACCCCTGTATACACAGTATATATATATATATATATATATATATATATATATATATATATATATATATATATATATATATATATATATATATATATATATGTATCCAATACAGCACGAAGGAACGCGTGCTTGAGAATATCACTAAGTCCACTTAGTGAACTTAGTGATGTATACATGTATATACTGTATA
>JANJGK010000001.1:91255824-91283705 GCA_039081455.1 Macrobrachium rosenbergii
TCCCATATACACGACCTTATCCCAAGCTTCAACAATCTCGTTAACATCAAGCTTCACAAGAAAAAAAAAAAAAAAAAGTCAAAATTAAAACTATCACGAAGAGAGGATCCACGTACTGTCCATCATCTCTGCAGGTCTTCAAATAAACGCGAACAATTCGTGAAAAGGAGAGTCGGGAATACGTTGTCCTCATTTCCAAACTTCATCACACCATCGCCATTAAAACTTGGAAATATCCGGAATCGATAAATCTCTCCGGAGATTATTGCATGGTAACGAATCGAAGGCAAATGGATACCCTTGTGATTATTCCTGCAGAGAAAATTTGAGCCTTTTGTTTATGAGTTCGTGTTCCCCTCTCTCTCTCTCTCTCTCTCTCTCTCTCTCTTTGTTTTGCCTGTCTTTGAAAGAGATGAACCCGTTTTATAATATTTCAGTTGGTTTCAGTGCCATTGCGAATGTAATAACGTAAAATAGAGTAATTTGATATATATATATATATATATATATAAATATATATATATAATATATATATATATATATCTCTATAAATATCTAGAAATATACACCTACGCTTTCCTCCATGGAAAAAATGCTATTTCTTCCAGTTTTCTGCACAGATACATCTATTTATCTCTCATATATAATTATATATATTATATATATATATATACATGTGCGTGTGTGTGTATGTATGTATGTATGCATACCATATACACTGCAAGGCAAACCCCTTCTTACGTCAATCTTACCTGTTTGGCCTAGCACTTTGAAAGAGAGAGAGAGAGAGAGAGAGAGAGAGATGCTAATCCGATCTGATTTACGGAGATGAATAATCTACATCGAAACCAAATCGTTAACCACTCAACAAAGAGCCGGGAATAATTAATGACTGCAGTTGGGTTATAAACCTCGTAGACTGAAAACGGAGATCCCGACAATGATGTTAATTGTGAGGCCTCACAAGAGCCGCACCTTCAAAGCTCCTCTTGCCATTTTCAAGACTATAATGCTAACCCAGTCAACAGTTTTTCTCCCGTGGCACACGCACACACACACACACCAGATTAATGGGGGTTAATGGGAATTCCGAAGACATGATCCTCTCCCATGATTGGAATTCGTCGGGCTTTCGACTAAGCGGAGGCGGTGATTCTATCTTTTTAACTTCTTCTGTTTTGTCTTTGTGTAGATAAACGAAAGATGCCGTGCGGATGCCATAGATGGCAGTTAGGGCTCTCCACGCATTTGTAAATGAATGTTTATGTCAGCTTGTACACACAGACACAAACACGCATTTGTAAATGAATGTTTACGTCCGGTTGTACACACACACACGCAGACACAAACACGCATTTGTAAATGAATGTGTATGTCAGTTTGTACACACACGCACACACTCACAGACACAAACCCGCATTTGTAAATGAATGTTTATGTCAGTTTGTACACACACACACACACACACATCAGATGGATGCATATATGTCAGACAACTGAAACTGGAAGACGAATAGAACAGATTATATCTGTTGATAGGAAGAGAAAGAGTCCTGGGAGTAGTAGTAGTAGTAGTAGTAGTACAGAAGTCTCATAAGCCAGTGGGATATTCGTATGTGGAAAAAACGAAAATGTGAGCAGTGTCAGAGGAGAATGCAACATTAAATGGGAAAGTAGGGAGTTGATATGCCACTATGATCTCTGTTCATAGCGACGTAAGGAAACACTTGCTGGGAAGTTTCCTGCACAATTGGTTTTCCTAAGAGTCAACCGGCTCTACTGTTAAGAGATGAAAGTGCCATAACTATGCCATAACTGTGGTCTTTTCTTTATCTGTCCCAGGCCTCATTTTTAGGCAATGGTTTAATGTGGTAAGTTTAATAAATATATATATATATATATATATACACACATATATATATATAACTGAATCATGAAAATATGTGAACGTGATGAAATATATAAATACCGACAAAATCCACGAAGGAAAGATAAACACTGGAGTGCCTGCGAGGAGACCTTTCGACTGGGGTCCTTTACTTAGCTAAGTAAAGGACGCCAGTCGAAAGGCCTCGCAGCACTCCAGTGTTTCTCTTTCTTTCGTGGATTTTGTCATATATATATATATATATATATATATACGAGTATATGTGTGTGTGTGTGTGTGTGTGAGTGTGTGCATGTGTATGATCGTTCATTCATTTAACACGTATCGTGCAGCTATCTAGTCCCTGGCATTTAGATAATTTTGATGTCAACAAAAGAGAAGACATTTCAGTGCAAAGATAGATACTAGAATGACCATCATGACAGTGCTATAGAAATGGTCAGAAAAACCAACAGCAGGGAAATCATTACGCTCTCACCCGCTTATTACCTCTGAATATTTAGAAATTGGCGTAAGCTCTGGGGGTGTAGAAGGATTGCATCGCACTCGGGGTCTGCGTCGTCCTCAGTGAAAACCCGGTAATTAAGTGTAATTTACGAAGGCTTCTGGTAATTAAATTTCTTCGCAATGAAATCCGATTATATATTAGTGATCTTACACTGCCCACTCGCCCGTGTAATTGAATGCTATTGGAAATTTTGACAAATGAGCGAAATTCAGTGGAGTTCGCTTTGTCTGGCCGTTCGTTCATTGTGGACTTTGCTTGCTCTTCTCTTTTGTCCCTTTTATTGAATCTCGTTCACAATAAAATTTTAATTTTAGGTATTTAAAAGAATATGAAATAATTTATACATTTTTTCATTTTTTTTTTATGTTTGTAGGCGTCGTCGTAACCACTCAGTGTGTTGAGTTCTTATTCAACATGAGCTTTAACCAGAATGATTTTTTTCATTGTAGATAAAAAACACATCTTTAGAAATCTTCATTTAAGATGAAGACAGGAAAGAAAAGGTTAGGAAATCCAATTGTTTTGCGTGTTTCCGTTATCAGTTATTGATTAGTTCACATGAACTGTACCTAATTTATAATTTGGATTCTAACTTGATTGAAAAATCTACTTATGTTATCAACATCAAAGAACAATATACTATTTTCGTATCATTCATGTTCTGCATAAATGCGTGTTTAGCTGAGTAGCCAAGTGTCTAATGCTTCTTTAGCATTGTCGATCTCATAGGAAATTCTCATTTAGTCTTAGTCCTATTGGTAGGTATCAACACCTCCCCAATTCCCAGTGGCTTTTGTCATCTTCAAGGCTAACGTTCTGAAGGAAGAGACAACGCGTTTCTGTATTCCATTTAATTATCCTTATAACCACAGATGTTTCACTCATTAACTCTGAGCTATCACCAGGGCACTTTTATAAAGAACCTGCAATATTATTTTGATGGTGTTGCATCCACGCAAGTCAAAATTAGATGAAATTTGATTGGGGACAGCTTCGGCAAGTTGCTCCAAAGCTTTACAAAAATGCCTGAATATTCCACAATGATAGCTGCTGTGTCGTACTTACTGCTTCAACAGTCATCAGCCACCAGTAGCTATACTCTTGGTGAATAATGTCCTTTGTCTGGTAAGGTCACCTAAATGAGGTTTGCCATTTACTGATTTATAGCACCATTATTTTAGTCACATCCTTAGGGTTGCCATCATATCACTATCTTTGCTTATATCTAGGGGTTTCATGCTTCTTTATGAACATTCAAGTTTGTTCCTCACTCTGGTCCTAGTTTCCATAGGCACCCTTTGAATGATGCCTTCTTCACAAGGGCTACTGCTAAGACTCAGATATATATATATATATATATATATATATATATATATATATATACTCTGATAGGATGTGCCTGTGACGTCACTCGTTAGATGATGATTCTCCTAAAGGCTTCGATTTTCTGTCTTTAGACTGTACAGTGGTCATCTTTGCTGTAGATAGTTACAGTTTTGCTATTTTTCTGGTGTTTTAGGCCTGGTTGTGGAATTCCACAACTTATTTTGTACTGTTTCTATGATGTCACTGGAGTACTCGTTGTTTATTACCACCAGCCTCCAGTGTTCCAGTTCTGCGAGAACATCTTTCCAAGTGCTGCACTAGGAGGAGACCCTCCTGATGTAGGCAGTGATGACAAAGCTCTTGTATGGACGGGGATGGGTTCACCCTTTGGAGGTCTTTTTGCCAGCATGCACATGTATATTGCGGAAGATAGGACCTTAGTGACTTAGCGACACCAGAAGCAAACAATCTGTGCCAGATAAATGGAAAACTTCATCACCATTAAAACAGCTTATGAACCGAAGAGGTTTGCTGGCGCTTTAAAAACTAATTCCGTTTTTAACTTTATGACCTGAGCTAGCAAGAACAAGATTGTTCCTTTCCTTTCCTTTCCTTTCCTCGTTGAGACAAAGCAAACCAAGTATGTCTCATCAGTCTTCATAAAAAAAACGACAAACATTGGCTGCTGCCTCAACCCAATGGGAGATTGGGCTTTCTACTGCAGGGTTTGGAAAAGTGACGACACACAACTGGGACCCCAGAGACGAATGTTGACAAACAAAGGAAACCATAGCCTTGCCATAGAAAATATAATAAAGTAAAACTGAAGACTTCCACATATACCTCCCTGAAACACCAGAAAAAGTAGGAAAACTATTACTGTCCACCAGTGTTAAGTATGGAACAACAAATGAAGAAGCACGTGATACCCTTTGGAGAATCATTACCTATGGATTATAACCAGAGGAACTTTATGAAATAGTAAAGAGAGTCCTTACCTGTCCCAACTTAGTTGCTGCCATATTTTTCCATTTAGAATTATTTAAACCTTGAAGATAACAAAAAAAACAGGAAATTAGAATAATGTTGTTGCAAAATGTAGTAGGCATCATGAGTGCATTAATAATGAGTATATATATATATATATATATATATAATGTATTGTACATAATGTTTCCTGTATGTGTGCTCATTCAGTACTCAAAGGGGCGACGTATTATACAGACGTATGCACATGCACGAATGCAAGCGTTTCGTATGCATGTTTTATGTATATACGGTATGCACACTTTCACACTGATTATATATATATATATATATATATATAAAGTGCGGAAGTGTGCATACCGTATACACATAAAACATGCATACGAACGCTTGCATTCGCATTCGTGCATGTACATACGTCTGTTTAATACGTCGCCCCTTCGAGTAATGAATGAGCGCACACACCCACACATGAACGCATTTGGCAAGGATTACAATTCCATCAGTTAGTCATCATCTTCATTATCATCATGATCATCATCGTCATCATCATCATCATCGTCACTGCACGTAGCAGCTCGCCGTTCGGAATCATCGCTCGAAATTCGCCGGATCATCATAATTACCGAAGAGGCCCGGTGCATTAGGCAGCGCGGCCTCCGCTAAAGGACGCGTCTCGCGGGATGCAACCAAGACTCGTCATTATAATGTCTAATTGCAGGATGCCTTGGCTGACGTTCATTGCCGGCTCAGGACGTGAAATATGTCTCGCGTCTGTTTGTTTCTTGGTCCTCCTGTCGCCTTAAGTTCTGTGTGCGTTTCCTCTTCGTTCGAGGAAGAAACGATGAATTGTGTTTATGTCTCGAGATGAGAGTTAATTGAAAGTCATGATGGCGTGATTAGGTATTTCGAGAGACATTCATTTTGGGAGTTAATGGAGACAAAATCGTTAAATTTATAAGTAATTATGAGTTATATGCATTTATAGGTTATATCAAAATAAGATTTTATCTCTGGTTATTATCAGTTCCATAATATTGGTTAAGGAAATATTAAGCACAACAATGCTGATTATTATCAATTCCATAATACTGATTAAGGAAATATTAAGCACTATACTTTTAAGAGTATACAGCGGAAATTAAATTAACTTGAGCTTAGGAGAGTACATGGTTTATTCGCACAGATATTAACATAAAAGACAGTGAAAATGATAGAAACGTTATACCAGGTCAAACTGTTGCATAATAATAATAATAATAATAATAATAATAATAATAATAATAATAATCTTTATTGCGGCTCAGGGCCATATACATGGAAGATACAAATAAATTACACACAATCTAGATACAGTAGGTAACATGACAAAAATAATTATGGGCAATACTTTTGAGATCGAATAAGCACAAAACCATATTCTTCTAACACAAGCGAATTCATATCTGCTGTCATGATTACTGACACCAAACGAAAAAAAGGCTGAACTAAATAAAAAAAAATACAAAAACACATTAAAAGTAGTTTCTTTTAGGCCCCTGTGAAAAGCGAGTCTTATCTCGCATGATAAAGGCGAGATTCCCGCGCGATAAGATTATCTTTCGAAATCCACAAATTCACTTTTGGATTTCAGAAAAGAAATTTGTCATCATTTTCCAGATGCTCAATTCACAGATACGCACCATTAGACAGAATCAGCCAAAGAGAGAGGAAGACTTATTGTTTCCAACCCATCCTGTCTTCGGCTATTGGGCCTGAAAGAGGAGCAGTCTAGTACTTTTATTATTATTATTATTATTATTATTATTATTATTATTATTATTATTATTATTATTATTATTATTATTATTAGGGTCTTTTTTCCATAATATTTCTTTCTCTCCGCCTCCTCCTCCTCCTCCTCCTCCTCCTCCTTCTTCTTCTTCTTCTTCTTCTTCTTCTTCTTCTTCTTCTTCTTCTTCTTCTTCTTCTTCTTCTTCTTCTTCTTCTTCTTCTTCTTCTTCTTCTTCTTCTTCCTTAGATCAGACTTAATTTGGACCAACGCATTGTCCCCACTTGATGTTAAATCCTAATGTTTTCGGAACCATTCGCTTATATAAATTTCCCTTAGCCCTTTTAGATTGTAAGTTTTGACCAAAAGACATTTAATCCTCAAGTTTACACGTTCGCTATTTTCAAAACCTGGTCAAACACATAGGCTTATCTGCAACTGGTTGATAACAAACTTTCGTGACTACAATGAATTCTTGTGTATACCCAGCGAAGACATACACTTCATTCTGGATTTTTAATTCTAGGATAATCATAATTTTTTATATCAAATGCCATTAATTGAGCCTGATATGGAAAGAAAATCGGTTAACCTCTTGATTTTTCAGTCGCCGATAAATGTAAGTTAACAAACTATTCATGACCGTCAATTATCTTGAAATACTCCTTTTTTTTCCCAACATTTTACCTATAAAAACCGTCATCCGTTGCACTGCTGTAGCCAGCGTTCGATCTTTAAAACTCCGTACCTGATATATCTTCAGTGTTAAAAGTCCCCTTTTCCCTATCCTTTGGAATACAAATTTGGTGATCAACAAAACCTCACCAGTGCCAAATTAACCGCCATACTTTAGTTTGTACCCACAAAAATGTGTTTTTAACCTTTAAAGGCTCGCCTTTCAAAAATCAATTCTCCACATCGAGCTATAATGGTAGTCCACGGATTCTCCATTCGGTACTCTCTTCCCGAGTTATCAATTTCACGAGCCATTTAAACCATCCCTCGGCGTAATAAGCAAACCGCCCACGGTATTTATCGCCCGGCGGTAGCACAAACATCTCCAGGTCAGCGTCGACGAGGCGCAATCAGTTTTAATCATAGCGATCGTAGGCCTCCGCGATCGTTGCAATTAACTAAGTGGGCGCGATGAACGTGACCCGCGTAATCCCGGCAGCTACTTAAGCGCCCTGTATTCGCGAACTCACGTTCCGAAGCTGATTCGAGGATTCACGACCCTGTTCGAATGGCGCAAAACCCCCCAAAAGCTTTGGGAAGCAAGGCTTAGGGAGAGGCTCGAAATAGGCTCCGAGGGGATTTTGTGGAATAAAGGGAAATGAGGAAAACCGGTGGGTGCTGGGGGAAGGGTGGGGTTGGTGCTTGGGACGGTGGGTTGACAGAGGGTGGGGGTGGGAGGGAGGGAAGAAGGACCCTTGGTTGAGAGGAAGCTGAGAAGGAGTGAGAAAATTAAATTTCTTTTCATTAGAAAAGATGAATTTGGTCCTCGCTGGAAAAGATATAAAAATTGACATTAAAATGGGAGGCATGCCCTGGGAGAACTGCTGCGTGAGAAAGGAATATTTATAAAATAAAGTATTAACAGCATTAAACTAATATCAAGACACTGCTAAAGAACGTTAGGAATTTAATACTGAACCATAAACAGAGCATGCATATTTAAGCACTTCACTCATCGAATATAGTAACGTATATAAAGAAAGCGACGAAGAATGGCAGTAAGTAAACAGAACACTTAACTAAATGAATGGTGCAAAAATATGAGGGCTATTTCTATAGATAAATGGAATATAATTGTAAATAAAGTTTTAAACGTTACACAAAGCAATAAGAAGTAAAACAAGTTCTAAAACGTCACAAATAAAACAGTAAAATATGTTTTAGTAAATAGAATGCAAAACCTTATTTTGATAAACAAGAAAGGAAATAACAGGACAAGTGAATTATCTGGCTTCAACAGCTTAATGTTGAAATATAAAGTGAGAGAATATTAACATATAATCAAGATCTAATATGCAAAAACAATATCCACATAGATACCGCTTAATCTTCAACCTATTGACGCAAGAGGGCATAATTTTTTTTTATTTGTGGCAAAACTCTGTCATTCAAGGTTAATAATCACTCATCTGATCAAGTAAGCCAACGTAAAGTAACCAACCAGGAAATTCGCTTGTTCACTTTCACGTTAATTTAGTAGAATACGAGTTTCCTTTATTTCTGGTATCTGTGTAATCCTTCGGTATTATTATTAATATGTTCGCTTTCACTGTGTAATCCTTCGGTATTATGACCGGCTCATTAAGAATTCTCAAGTCGACATTCGTCATAAAAAAAAATTATATGAGAAAAAAAATTTATATAAAAAAATATTTACAGGGGAAAAAATTTACATGGAAAAAATACTTACATGGAAAAAAATATTTACATGGAAAAAAATATTTACATGGGAAAAAAATATTTACATGAACCTTTCCCTTGTAGACTCTCGCCTTTAGTTGTCTGTCATGTCTAACTTTACCTTCCTCGGATTTTTTATTTTTACTCAAGAAATTTGACTGATTAATCTCAATGAACATCCTCGTAGGGAGGTAGTGCCGTCAGCGCATCTCACTTGGTGCACTGTAGGCATTACTAAAGGCTCTTTGCAGCGACCCTTCGGCCGCTAGCTGCAACTCCTTTCATTCCTTTTACTGCACCTCCATTCATATTATCTTTCTTCCATCTTGCTACCCACCCTCTCCTAACAATTATTTCATTGTGCAACTGCGAGGTTTACCTCCTGTTACATCTTTCAAACCCACCTACTCCCAATTTCCTTTCCAGCGCTGAATGACCTCATATGTCCCAGTACTAGGCCTTTGACCTAAACTCTATATTCCATTCCATTCTCAATGAACAGCTATGAACAGCTGCATGTGTTAATGATCTTCTGTCGTTCGTTATCAGTTGCAGAGATTTGAACACTTTCATCTTTTTCTGCTTTATCAAAAGCGGGAGCTGGAGATGTCCTTTAATTTTCCATGAATGGATAATTTTTCGCCGGGCAGTAGGATGCGCAGAACTCATCATCACCCCATCTCAATATAGATGTGGAGTTAATGAAGACATCAGCGTTTCATTATACTCTTGGTACACGTGATGAGCTCTAGTAGACGCCTTCCGGAGTGGAAAAAAAAAAAGATAAAATATTGCCTAATCAGCCCATGAATATCAAGTGCTCTGGAACGCATGAACTTTCAGTATTATTACCCTTCCTGAATGCGAGGCCGACTTTAGATAAGCTGTTTGTTTTAACGTGTGTGCGTGTAGTCACTGATAAATGTCCTTCCCTCAAGTCATTTATATCTGTTTTATAGATTCAAGTGCTTTTAATACTATAGTTTTTATTCCCTTTTTAGTTTTCTGTAAAAGAAAACTATTGTGCCGGCTTTGTCTGTCCGTCCGCAGTTTTTCTGTCCGCCCTCAGATCTTAAAAATTACTGAGGCTAGAGGGCTGCAAATTGGCATGTTGATCATCCGCCCTCCAATCATCAAACATACCAAATTGCAGCCCTCTAGCCTCAGTAGTTTTTATTTTATTTAAGGTTAAAGTTAGCCATAATCGTGCTTCTGGCAACGCTATAGGATAAGCCACCACCGGGTCGTGGCTGAAAGCTTCATGGGCCGCGGCTCATACGGAAAACTCGATTGCGCCGAAGAAACTTCGCCGCATTTTTTACTTGTTTTTTTTCTTTTTCTTTTTTTTTAGATACAAAATAACGCTTTGTACCCTCTTTCAAACCACATCCACTCGTCCATTGTTTTTTCTTGCAATCATTCATTCATCCCATCCACTCCCAATTTCCCCGGCCGCCGTTTCTTTCCCGTTTCTTTCGCCCGGCTCTAAAAATTTGGATAATTATCCTCTCACATAATTCGAGCCTGACTTACTGCCTAAGATATTTATCACACAAAGTGATGAACGGGTTTAAGTCTTAAAAAAAAAAGGACATCAGACTTTAAAGGATTCAAGATTCCGAGAATTTTCTCGGGTGGAATTTATAGAATTTAAGTCCAGATTTCGGGAGTCGTCCGGGGACCGCACTCTGTCCCATGAATGGTAGAAAATTGAGGTTATTTTCTGACTCCTTTCGCGGCAGTAAAGCTTCGAGAAGTTTGTCGTTGGGAGAACACCCCGTAGGGTGGTAGTGCCGTCAGTGCACCTCATGCGGTGCACTGTAGGCATTACTTAAGGTTCTTTGCAGCGTGCCTTCGACCCCTAGCTGCAACGCCTTTCGTTCCTATTACTGTAACTCCTTTCATATTCTCTTCCTTCCAACTTACTTTCCTCCACCCTTTCCTAACAGTTGATTCACAGTGCAGCTGCGAGGCTTTCCTCCTGTTACACCTTTCAGACCTTTTACCGTCAATTTCCGTTTCAGCGCTGAATGACCTCATAGGTCCCAGTGCTTGGCCTATGGCCTAAATTCTATATTCAGTTCATTGGAAGAACGAGCACATTCTAGTAAATGCAGGAGACAAAGTAACCCTTCTTGCTTAGTTTTTATAATAAAAGTGGAGGTAAAGATAGGAAAAGTAACACCATTTTTGTCCCCATTGCGAGACAATCACGTTCCAGTAAATACGAGAAACAGAAGGACCCATCTTGTTAGTTTTAGTTTTCTGTAAAAGAAAACTATTGTGACGGCTTTGTCTGTCCGTCCGCACTTTTTTCTGTCCGCCCTCAGAACTTAGAAACTACTGAAGCTAGAGGGCTGCAAATTGATTATCCACCCTCCAGTCATCAGACATACTAAATTGCAGCCCTCTAGCCTTGGTAGGTTTTATTTTATTTAAGGTTAAAGTTAGCCATAGTCGTGCTTTTGGCAACGATATAGGTTAGGCCACCACCGGGCCGTGGTTAAAGATTCATGGACCGCGGCTCATACAGCATTACACCGAGACCACCAAAAGATAGATCTATTTTCGGTGGCCTTGATTATACGCTGTAGCGTCCGTACAGAAAATTCGATTGCGCCGAAGAAACTTCGGCGCATTTATTACTTGTTTATAAAATGATTATGCAGCAAAAACCTGCAAAAGGAAAACCTTTTTGTCTCCGTTGAAAAATGTCGTATCATAATCTTTTATGTTTCACTTTCGGGATGTATAGGCGTCAATGACCGTAGTCGTGTCGACGCCAGGTTGTATGTATGCTTCGGAGATGTTGCAATCACCAAGTATAAAGAAACAATAATTTTCATTATATACTTATAAACAATAAGAGTGTCTGAAGTCTTATTCTGGATATCGCTTTTGATCGAAAGCTTAAATATATTTATTGTAACGCGTCTCACCCTTCATACTTTCACTGAGATATAAATATTTGACTGCGGACTCTTAAGACCGCCGTCTACTGTAAAAACCTTCTGTTCTTTGATCTATGGGTCGAGAGAAAGCAATAAAATTTGATTTGTCGCTGCCCTTTGCCGTTGTAAGTTGCTGTGTTAGATATTCTTCGTAGACATAAGCAATATTCAGTGAGTGAGTAAAAATTTATGCGTCGTATTTTTTCAGTTTTCTGTAAAAGAAAACTATTGTTCCGGCTTTGCCTGTAAGTCGGCACTTTATTCTGTCCGCACTTTTTTCTGTCTGCACTTTTTCTGTCTGCACTTTTTCTGTCCGCCCTCAGATCTTAAAAACTACTGAGGCTAGAGGGCTGCAAATTGATATGTTGATCATCCACCCTCCAATCATCAAACATACCAAATTGCAGCCCTCTAGCCTCAGTAGTTTTTATTTTATTTCAGGTTAAAGTTAGCCATAATCGTGCTTCTGGCAACGATATACGACAGGCCACCACCAGGCCGCGGTTAAAGTTTCAATGGCCATACAGCATTATACCGAGACCACCGAAAAATATTTCTATTTTTGTGGCCTTGATTATGCGCTGTAGCGGCTGTACAGAAAACTCGATTGCTCCGAAGAAACTTCGGCGCATTTTTTACTTGTTATTCTGGCCGTTTATATTCGAAATACATCCTCACTCAATTCGGTTAGTCTTTATGTCCTCACTGAAAAGAATTTTGTTTACTTTCCTCGCAGTAAATGTCAAACGTCTCCCATCGAGAGTATAATTATTTGCCGTTAGTTTTAACGTCCTCTTTCTTTCAGGAGCGATGTATTTCTTTTTATCCTGCAATATTTGGAAAAATATTTAAGCTATGATGAAGTCTCATAAACTTTAGTGTCCCAGAACACTGAGACATACATAATCAACATAACCAGTTTGTTCTGAGTGATGCTGGTGCACTTGTAATATTCTTTCAAAATCGGCAGAGAGAGAGAGAGAGAGAGAGAGAGAGAGAGAGAGAGAGAGAGAGAGAGAAGCAGGCACTAAACCATAATAGACAATTGTTTTAAAGGTACGAATCCGATCAAATGCTTCACTCTCCAGAATCGAAGAGAGATTCATCCTCATAAAGTCTCAAGTCAGTCGAGTGCAGTTGTTGAAGGAGCTTGAATAGATTAGCCTCCTCCTCTTTCCCTTTCCAGCAGAAATGGAAAATCATTTCCAAAAACCTCTCTCGGCGCCTCTAAGGAATAAGGAGAGAAATCGCATCGCGGGACGCTCAGGGAATCTTCTTTCTCCTCTTCCTCCTCCTGTGAATATACGACGGACGGGAAAAAGGGGGAATGAAAAAGTAAATGGAAATGGAAACACTTGTCAGCTAAGAGGAATTACGTTTGCGTGAACATGCGCTCTTCCAGTCCGCCCGCGCACCTCTCCCCCCACCCCCCACCTCCCGGTCTGTCTGCGTGCACGGAATGTTTATTCATACGGATGCTAGTTTTACTCCCTTTAAGCTTTCATTGAATGTTTATGAGCACGCGTGTTTTATAGCCTTTTCCCCGTGTACAGAATGTTGGCGGGTGCGTGCGGTGTGAATCTTTGTGTGTGTATACACTGTTTATGAGCGCGAATGTACGTTTCATTCACTTGATCTTATTCATAGGACGTTTATCACCTTTATGGCACGGGTGCAACATTACTCTACTTTTCTTACATTTTACTGCTTTTAAGAACTGTTTATGAAACAATGTAGATAGTCAGTGATTTGGTATCTGGAAAATTTATTGGACGGCGTGATTTTCAGTATTCATGTTTGCTGGTCGATGGCTGCCATGCAGACAAATAAGCTATGCATGAAAGAAAAATGAAAGGCAAAAATAGAATTTGGCATCTGCTTTGCATGCGCATACTTCCAGAATAGATTGCTAGCAAGCTTTAAGTCGGTATTGAAAGGTTCATCCTTTAACTCTTGCATAAGCAGGCCTCGCAAAAAAAAACGGATCCCATCAATTCCTGATTAATGAACACTTGGTTGAAAAATAGCCCCGAAAAAAAATTCAAACAAAGGAAATTTTAATGCGCAAGATATTGGGGTTATGAATAAATGACCAGGGGAGGAAATTAGAAACGCAAAGTAATGCAGAAAAATTCCCCCTTGGATAAAATGGACGTAAATCTTTTTGCCTCATTACTCATCCTACCCGTCAGGCCACTTTTTACACATACCATCGCCCGTTTGGGAAATGGATGGAACAAATAAAATCCACTCTTCAATAGAAGATGCTGACAGGTAATTAAGCTTTCAATGCGTCGAAAGAAAAATTTTAATTACTTCACAAATCCTATCTACTGGATTTTATATAACTAGGCCAAAAATGTTCGCGTCAATACAAACAGGACGAGGAAAATGTGTTTAAAATGATTTGTCCGATTTTTTTTTTTAATAATTTCGCGATTTTTCTTCACGCTGGAAATGTACTTTAGCGAATAAGCTCATGATTTAAAAAAAAAAATATTTCGTTCGATTTTGTTCGTTGAACCCCATAGGGGGTTAGTGGCGTCAGTGCACCTCGTGGGATCCACTGTAGGCATTACCTAAGGTTCTTTGCAGTGTGCCTTCGGCCCCTAGCTGCAACCCCTTTCGTTTCTTTTACTGTGCTTCCTTTCATATTCTCTTTCTTCCATCTTACTTTCCACCCTCTCCTAACAATTGATTCATAGTGCAAGTGCGAGGTTTTCCTCCTGTTACACCTTTCAAATCTTTTACTGTCAGTTTCCGTTTCAGCGCTGAATGACCTCATAGGTCCCAGTGCTTGGCCTTTGGCCTAATTTCTATATTCAGTTCAATTCAGTTTAAGCGTTGAATTAATTCACAGGAATTTTTTCCCTCTCATATGTTGACTGAAAAATTAGTCTGATATAAAACCGCCCTCTTTGTAGAAGTGACATCTCATAAACGTAGCTGCTCTTGTACCGTAATGCACGGTTGCATATTCAGTAAACGGAACAGATATCATAAGTTTACTGGTCCGCTGATATGGTGGCTAGCGTCGTGACGTGCCGCTCAGATGTCGCGAGGTCGCGCCTTCCCCAGGGCGATGAGAAAATCCCTTGCTTTCTAACATGATCAGTTACTGCTGCAGTGTGGGGTCTGCGATGGGAGGTTGAAACCAACATTCTTTGGAAGCTTGAATTTCAAGTTAATGGCTCCGTGGGCTTGTTCCATGGGAATAGGTTTCATCTAATGAAGTAATAGTAATAATAACGCTGTAATGAGAATATCAGTAAGTCATATACATGTTTTGGTATTTGCTCAGTACTCAGGGTTGAGTAGCATTTATATAGTTGTATCTTTTACCGAAATATTTTGGTTCTTTTTCTTCTCAGTATTTTTACTGTTAGTAATAACTGTATCTCTTAAGGAACGCGTATCTTAGAAATTCATGAGGACCTCAAGAGAGAGAGAAAGACAGAGATGTGGGTGTGGGGGTTCAGTAATATTTTTATAGATAATAGTATCTCGAAGAAAGCTTATTTTAGATATTAATGAGAACTTCGAGAAAGTATTAATGTGTGTGTTAGAGAGAGAGAGAGAGAGAGAAATTGGGCGTGGGGGTTCAGTATTATTAGTAGTAATAACAGTATCTTTAAGAAAGCGTATTTTAGAAGTTAAAGAGAACCTCAAGAAAGTATAAAAGAGAGAGAGAGAGAGAGAGAGAGAGAGAGAATTTGGGTGTGGGGGGGGTTCAGTATTATTAGTAGTAATAACAGTATCTTTAAGAAAGCGTATTTTTAGAAGTTAAAGAGAACCTCGAGAAAGTATAAATGAGAGAGAGAGATAGAGAGAGAGAAAGAGAGAGATGTGGATGCGGGGTTGGCGCATATTGTCTTGGAATCAATGAAGAACGCCGGGTTTCTCCAGCCTCAGTCCAAGATGCGATTCGGATGTTCATTAACGGTTTCTGATAAGATTTACGGAGACCAGAAACGACTTCAAAATGGTGCTTAGGAGTACAGGACGATTTGAGAAGAGGAGAGTATAAAGCATTCAGTGCCGAAATTGAAGAAAGTGAACGGGAACATCTCATAGCAAAGGTTTTATGTAAAAAACAAACAAACAAATAAAACAAACAAATGTAGCACTAAGCTAGAAATTTAGTTCAAGAAAGATGTTAGGTTTGATTTAGCTCAGAAACTTTAATCAAAAAAATAGTAAGGGCAATAAGACCTTTTCTGGAGACAGGCTGAAAAAGGCCCATTGTCCTTGGCTACTTTGAATTAAATTCAGTTGAATTGAATATAGAATTTAGGCCAAAGACCAAGCACCGGGACCTATGGGGTCATTTAGCGATGAAACGGAAATTGACCGTAAAAGGTCTGAAAGGTGTAACAGGAAGAAGACCTCGGCAGTTGCACTATGAATCAACTGTTCGGAGAGGGCGGAAAGTAAGACGGAAGAAAGAGAATATGAAAGGAGGTACAGTAAAAGGAACGAAAGGGGTTGCAGCTAGGGGCCGAAGGCACGCTGCAAGCAAAGAAGCTTAATTAATGCCTACAGTGCACCGCATGAGGTGCACAGACGGCACTACCTCCCTGCGGGGTTGACTACCTTGAGTCATTTGTAAACCTTTAGGACTGAAACAGCGAGAAGGTTTAGCAGTCATTGCAGAATCACTTGGCAAAAGTAACGAAAAAGGAATAACTTTACTAAAGAAATAGTTATTTTACCAGTATGTCAGAAGAGACAGAAGACCGTGTTTATATTAAGAACGTTTGCAGGCAAGAGGAGAATACTCAAGACCTAAATGTATTTCCTTCCTTTGTTAGTCTCTAGTATAGACTAACAAAGGAAAGGAAGGAAATTCATTTGTCTTTTATCAGATAACGAATGATCTAAACAGTCCCTATATAGATGTGTGAATGTCAGCCTGGGGACGAATACATATAAGTCTAAATTAAATAAAACAGTTGCCCATAGCAAATTAGAAGACAGAAAAACAGCCTTAAACAGTCGATCGCTAAGTAAGGTACATTCATAGCTAAAATTTTCGTCAGGCGTTTCGTACTGTCTGTTGAGTAATGAAATACGTTCCTTACTTAGCGATTGACTTTTACGATTGTCTTTCTGTCTTCTAACTTACTACAAGCAACTGTTTTTATTTAATATAGATTTATATCTTATATGTATTCGTCTCCAGGCTGACGTTCACACAAATATGGACTATTTAGATCATTCGTTAGCTGATAAAAAAAATAAGCCTTTTTTTTTGTATTCCTAAAACATCAAAAACCATTATTCGTAACAATATCTGAATGATTAAGAAAAGATGCCACAAATTCTAAATCAGGTGGCAAAACATGATTTTATCACTAGTGTGCCGATATTGCAACATTTTATCATAATAATTATGCTCATTAAGGAACCACACCGACTGATTCTTCATAAGAAATTTCTCGTCTGTTCCTCCGCTAGATCACGTTTTCTTAGAGTTTAAATAATATATTATCATAGTTTGCTCCTTATTTTGTCACCGTATTTAAAAGAAAAGAATAGACTCCTGTATACAAAGCCTGGAAAATAATCATTGTTGAATGCCCTCTTTTTAAATTATAAAAATGATGGTTTTGAAGAGGATGATGTCAATCATGAATAAATGATTTTGAAGTTATCTTAGAAATCCAAATATTATGAACCGTTTAGTTCGGTGGTTCGTAGCCTTTTTATTACCACGCCCCCTCTAAGAGTTGGTCCTTCCCTCCATGGCCCCCCTTGCATCTATGAATAAAAATCCCTCCCAGATTTAAAGGAACATATAAAAAAAAGAGAAAGAGAAGGTGTGTTGTTATTCTTTTGGGAATGAATTAGTGAGATACTTGACAATGCTTCTTAGCGGTTCTTGTTAAGAGAATAACGAATATAATCAGAGAATTTTCTATTTTTCCATAGGGCTCGTGCCCCCCTTGGAAATTGCTGACCCCCCCTAGGGTGCCCCCCCCTCCCCAAGGTTGAGAACCACTGATTTAGTTAAAGTATGTCACTGAGCGAAAGCTTATTTAGAGATCAGTTGATGGACCTTTCATCTATGCTGACTGCCTCGTTGGACATTTATATTCAACGAAATATTAAAAAGGACAAGAAAGCTATAACAGTATGTATCTGAACTAACCCTTATTTCATTTTTAGCAGTTTCCGTGATTCACGTTTCTGCTAAACATCATTAATGGCCTTGCAAATCTATCAAATTCACATGAAAGTCATGTTCAAAACGAGAAAACAATTAGTTCAAGTACACAGGTAATTAATCTGTCACCCGTTATCTTGGTTGATCTTTTTTTTGTTTGTAAAGGACGGTTCTTAAGTAATTGACAGTCTTGCTACTCTCTCTCTCTCTCTCTCTCTCTCTCTCTCTCTCTCTCTCTCTCTCTCTCTCTCTCTCTCTCTCAAATCCACATCCCTGCAGGTGATTGCCGGGAACTGTTTGCGGATACGAGGCTGTGAAAGTACTAAAACAAGCCTTTTACGACCGAGATACTCCGGCTACGAGGCCTGATTTGCATCATAACCAGGAAAAGGCTGAGTTAACCTTATTTAATTGATCTCTCACTTCGTGCTGTTCCACTTTGACCTTACTTTTGCGTTTTATTCATCTTTTTTTTTGTTTGTAGACATACTAAGGGGACGACATCACATTTCGTTTCAGTTTGTTTCCTGCTTACTTTTCCTCTCGTCATTTTTTTTAAATCTGAGACATTTTAAAGCTTTCAAGGGAGTGCTATATACTTTATTGAATACTATTTTTTCCTAAGTTTTGCCTTTGGTCATTTTTTTTTATCCTGAGACACTTTAAAGGCAGCGCCACATACTTTATTTTTTCCTAAATTTTGCCATTGTCATTTTTTTTTTGTCCTGAGACGTTCTAAAGGGAGAGCTATATACTTTACGAAATACTATTTTTTCCCTAATTTTTGCCTTATCTCCTTTTTTTTGTCTTGAGACATTTTAAAAGGAGTGCCATATACTTCATTAAATACCACTTTTTCATGAATTTTGGCTTTTGTCATTTTTTTTTTTATCCTGGGAAATTTTATTTTTGTCCCAACTTTTTCTTTTTGTCATTGTTTATATCCTGAGACGTTTTAAAGTGAGCGTCATATACTCTATTAAGTAATATTTTTTTCCTGACTTTTGCATTTTGTCATTTTTTTTTTTATCCTGAGACATTTTAAAGGGAACGCAATATATACTTTATTAAATACTGTTATTTTTCCTAACATATAATGCTGTTGTTTTTCCTAACATTTGCCTACCATCATCTTGCTTATCACTTTAAGTGCATCGTAACAGCGTATTTAAATTCTGTCGAACAGTCACACCGTTTAAACCCGTAATTCCTTACTGTCATACAGGGAAGCTTCTTGGGGGGCGGGGACCCGCTGGTTTATTCCGGATGAGCGTCGTCTGTTCACAAGACCAAACAGGACTTCTGTCCGTATTTAAGAGGTTCGTCGTTCCGGCTTCTCCCCTGATTTGTATATTTGGATGTACGGCATAAAAGGAAATGAGATCGCAATCGAGTTAGGTTTCTCTCTCTCTCTCTCTCTCTCTCTCTCTCTCTCTCTCTCTCTCTCTCTCTCTCTCTCTCTCTCTCTCTCTCTCTCTCTCTCTTTTGCAGAAAAGATTCCTGGATGTATAAGATAGCCAAGCTAACAGGATCTTGATTGTATGTTGGAAAATTAGTAGGTCGGTATGGAAATAACCTTGGAATTAGAGTAGTGTATTTGATTCATTCTTTTCTTCTAAGATGGGTTTTAGGAAGTAAAAGTCTATGTAAGCTCATGGAAATTGTATGTGTATGTGCGTAAGCTCGTGTGTTTAAGAGTCTTTATGGGAATAATATCACAATGATGCAATTTTTGTTATATTCTAAAAGGTTCCTAGAAGTAAAAAGCCTACCTATATCAACTGAGTGTCTGGATGTGTGCATTTGTGTAAGAGGTTTTTATAAGAATGTTTGTGTGTTTAGAAAATATTATGTAAAAGTATTAATAACGGGAATGGTACACGATTAGAAGGAATTTTCTACTCCGTAAATAGAAATTATAGTTGACATCGCTTAGAAAGAGGTTATTCAATCACTTCTACAGTACCAACATCACGAGGTTTTGCTGGGAATATTGTAGTCAGTCGCCGGAAGTAAAAAAGAATTCATAGAAAATGGAAAGAAATCTATTTCAACCTTCTACAGTAGTTGCAAAAATGTTACATATACGCCCAGGACGATGATAGATTAAATTTTATTACCAGAGCATCTGAGTTGAGTGAAAAAGATTTTTTTTAAAGTGGAGAGCATCTCTCTCTCTCTCTCTCTCTCTCTCTCTCTCTCCTCTCTCTCTCTCTCTCTCTCTCTCTCTCTCTCTCTCTTCCCAAGAGACCTTTACTGAACGTCATATTGCTTTCATTTCTCTCACTCTGAGAGAAATTTATGTAAAAAAATATTTATTTCTTTTCAGTTTTATGACCAGAGAATTAACTGTCAGGCAAACTGACCGTATGGTCATGAATCAGGTGAATTATCTCCCATTCATCCGTAATGGGAAGTAATGAAGAAGGGACCTCGTGACGTCATAGGAAACCCAAAACAATTTTTGAGTGCATTTGAACAACCTGAGAAATGGGATTTATTCAAGGGGAGTTTGAAATAACCTAAATGGGATTTAATCAAAGGGAGTTTGAAGTGACCTGGACACCCATAACGTTTATTGGAATTCAGGTCTTGAATTATATTTTTATCGCGTCGACGAGAGAATAAAAAAAAATTGTTATGGAGGCACTGACTTTGACCAAGTGACGGGATTACCATTCAGTTTTGCACTCAAGGTCATAGTAGACGGAATGAGAAATAACATTTAGGAATGATATTGAATGAAAAGAAAAGCAATAAGGTGTAGAAAGTAAACAATAGATACTAAGGGTCGAATCATTGATGAAAACATGAATAAGAAAGGGGGTTAATAAAGAGAGAGTAAAGAGTAGGCAAGAGAATAGGACAGAAGGAACATCATGAGAAAGGAGAAAGTGATTAAATGTTATGACGTTAATTATGGACATAAAGTCGTTTGATAAATATTAGGAGTAAGTTCATAGAGAGAGCAGTAAGTTTGACTAATAGAGCATTATGCCAGACTTTGTTAAATTCCTTGTAGAAGTATAAAGAATGGTAACAGAGACATTCTCGAAAGTACCTTTAAAAAAGATGATAACCTCAGTACCAAAAATAAGAAAACTCCCAGGGGATCGTCCCTTGCAAATGCCACACAGGTTAACTATAGGGAAAAGCTGCATCTAAGATAACTCAGGAAGTGAGAGTTAGATTGTCCTAAAGTACTTTAGTAATAGTAGGAATTAGAGTTATAGTGTGAAGGCATGGGTTTATTTAGTCGCTTTGAACAGTCAGATCAGTGTATGTTTACAAGAGGCAGAATTAGCGCAGAAATTGGTAAGTGGATGAAAAAAACGGCACTTTACTTGAGCCAGTATCTTAACAGTTTTCTTTGTCATGAAGAAAATATTCTAAGCCCAGATGCAATGCTGCTCTTGGTCGTCCCAAATACAAGAACCCTATGGACCATGTCACCAAACATTTTACCTCCGTAGCGGGTTAGTGTCATCAGTACAACTCACGCGGTGCACTGTAGGCATTACTTAAGGTTCTTTGCAGCGTCCCTTCGGCCCCTAGCTGCAGCCCTTTTCATTCCTTTTAGTGTGCCTCCGTTCATATCCTTTCCTTCATCTTACTTTCCACCCTATCTAACAATAATTGTTTCACAGTGCAACTGCGAGGTTTTCCCACTGTTACACCTTTGAAACTTCCTTTACTCTTAATTTTCCTTTCAGCACCAAATGACCTCATAGGTCGCAGCTCTTGGCAATCAGGCCTAAATCTCATATTCCAAACATTTTACGAAGTACGAAAATTGGAAATGTGCAAAGTAACAGAAGCACTGAACTCACTGAAGGAAAAATAACTGTAGATGCGTTAGAATGGGGCGATGGAGAGAAGTTAAACTGTGGAGAGCTGTTGGCAAAGGAATAATTAAAAAGTGTACAAAATCAGGATGCTTGATTTACGGTCAGTCAGGGAACGTTTTTTCTTTGTTTTTAGAAAAGTACAGTATTCCAAGCATAATAAAAAAAAGAAAAGAAAAAGCATGACAAACGACAGGTAAAGCTTGCAAAGGAAATTGCATGCATATATTCTTTCGACCGGCGATGTATATATATATATATATATATATATATATATATATATATATATATATATATATATATATATATATATATATATTATATATGTATATAATTTATATATATATATATATATATATATATATATATATATATATACATACATATATATATTATATCTGTGTACGTAGGTGTATGTGTGCCTGCGTGTGCGTGTGCGTGTGCGCACGCGTGCCGTATGGTGTCATCAGTAGCATCCTTGCCTACCCATGCCTGAGGCAGAACGGGCCGTTGGCCATGCCCTTTGAAAATTCATCGTCTCTGCTGACTTAAGCAATGATAGTTAGGCGACTGTGATAACAGCAACCGGTGTTAAAAAGGAGCTTGGGACTAGCAACCTCATCCTAATTTCTGGCGCCACCCTCTCTAAGGGGAAAAAGAAGTATGCCAAATTGTATATATATATCTATATATATACACAGTATGTGTATATATATATATATATATATATATATATATATATATATATATATATATATATATATATATGTGGGTCTGAATCTTACGAGGTGTTAAAGATTTCTATAATTTGCTTTTACTACTTTTCATCTTTTTTTCTCTCACGCTACTTATTTCTCAAGTAGGTTTGTAAAAAGAGTGAATGAAAAATATTATAATATTAATATTATTTATTATTTCGGAGTTTCATTTTTGTATTATGTATTACATTCTTCTGCGTACTAGATTTCCATTTCCATTATTCATTGATTTTTTTATAATTAAATCACAGTTCAGTAATCAACGTACTATTTGTTATTTTTTCTTGCACAATAATGAATTATTTTATTCAGATTCAAGTGATCAACAATATTACAGATAATGACCTTCGGCGGTTGCAAAACATTCTAATTAAAAACATTCATCGCGATTGCAAACCTCATTATCGATCAATAGCCCAGGTAGACACTAGACTACATAGCTAACAGGCAGCCCTTTGTTAATAATGATAAAAAAAATATTTAAAAGTTATTCATTAAAAATAGTCTTCAATAACATAATTGACAAACCTGAAACAAACATTTGCATGTTTCGTAAAAAAAGTCAGTGCATTATTGACGCAACCGAAAAATAATACAACAATGATCAGTCCAAAGTCGTAAGCAATGCCCACCTTTAAACGGCTGATGCAGACGAAAAGAGAACAAATAAAAAATGCGCCGAAGTTTCTTCGCCGCAATCGATTTTTCTGTATAGCCCCACAGCGTATAATCAAGGCCACTAAAAATAGATCTGTCTTTCGGTGGTCTCGGTATAAGGGTGTATGAGCCGCGACCCGTAAAACTTTAACCACGGCCTGGTGGTGTCCTGTCCTATATTGTTGCCAGAAGCACGATTATGGCTAACTTTAAACTTGAATCAAATAAAAACTACCGAGGCTACAGGGCTGCAGTTTGTTATGTATGATGATTGGAGGGTGGATGATCAACATACCAATTTGCAGCCCTCTAGCCACAGCAGTTTTTAAGATCTGAGAGCGGACTGAAAAAGTGCGGACTGAATAAAGTGCGGACGGACAGACAAAGCCGGCACAGTAGTTTTCTTTTACAGAAAACTAAAAAAAGGTGATTTTGGATCAATGATGATGGTGATTAAGCACTGGAAATAATGCTTAATACTTCGGAAATCGAGGGCTTTGCTTTCTAATTTACAGTGATTACCAGCTTCACTGCTTCTAAAAATAACGCGCCAGGATTTCTGCGATATCCTCATCATTCAAGATCTTAAAATATTAGATTCTTTTCCCAATGATGAATTGGAACGTAAAAAAGGAATTTCAAACAATCATGGGATTTTGATCAATAAAATTTTCTTGTTTATTCCATCTGTCGTCAATGAAGAAACAAATGCTGATAAAATAGGAGAAGTAAAAGGTATAAAATTGGCTAATCTCTTTCTTGTTTCCCTTCTAATTATCCTTTTCGTTCCCAATCACGTCTCAGAACAGTATTATAATGCCGGTCAACAAAAGCAAAGCAGTAAATAATGCGCCGAAGTTTCTGCGGCGCAGTCGAGTTTACTGTACAACCGCTACAGCGTATAACCAAGGCCACCGAAACTGGATCTACCTTTCAGTGGTCTCGGTATAATGCTGTATAAACCGCAGCCCATGAAACCTTAACCACGGCCTGGTGGTGGCCTTATCCTATGTCGTTGCCAGAAACACGATTATGGCTAACTTTAACCATAAATAAGTTAAAAACTGCTGAGGCTAGAGGGCTGCAATTTGGTATGTTTGATGATTGTAGGGCGTATGATCAACATACCAATTTGCAGCCCTCTAGCCTCAGTAGTTTTTATGATCTGATGTCGGACAGAAAAAAGTGCGGACAGAATAAAATGCTGACAGGCAGACAAAGCCGGCACAATAGTTTCCTTTGACAGAAAACTAAAACGAGCCAGATTTATAACCCAGACAGAAAAAGATGAAACAAATCCACATCTCACGCGAACTAAAATTCATCCTCCAGCCACCCAGAAGAGCAAGAAAAAAACAAAAGAAAGCCTGGAAAAGACGCGAGCCTTCTGTAGGAGAACTAGGGCACCGGAACATAACTGTGGGTGTAGGTGGATGAAGGGACGCATCTCCTCGTCCACAGAATATGGCGTGGGTGAGGGCTCGACATTTCTTGTTATGTCGACCACCTGTGGTGTTTCTCACAATAACGCAACCCACGTTGAGTCTATTGATACCGGAGAGAGGGACGCTCTCGCTTCATTTATCGGATTTTCCCCTCGTTTTTTTTTATTCTCTTCCTCGCGTTCGTTCTCCCTGTTTGTGTGCGTTTTGGCTACAAAAGGCGGACGCGTTCATCCCTCATCCCCCATCCCTCATCCCACCCTCTCTCTCTTCTTCCTCCTCCCTCTCCCGAAAAAGGAAACTAGTTTACATTCAGGCGATACATTGACGGTCATGAAATATTCCAGAGGTTCGTCAAGATTCATGAGTTTTCCCCCTGGAAAGCGTACAGTGCGCTGCGTGAATGCATCGGGATGACCACATAACTTTTGATGAAGTTATTCTTTCTTCGTCATACCCAACAGCGCCGTGTTTCCATTCCCGTATTTTGATTGGACATTTATTTACTCCACCCATCGCTGTGCACACCTTTCTTTGCCATTGCTTTTATGCTGTATTTCCGTCCGGTTCTATTTGATTTTATTATTTCTTCTCAGAATATCCCCGATAATTTGCTTTCCTTCCTTCCATCAACTAAACCTCCATTCCCGCCAATATTTTTGATTCCATCTCCGCCGCCATTCCAAAACCTCTATTCCCGGACCCAGTGCTCTACGTGCCCCCCCCCCCCCCCGCCCCCGCCCCGCCTTCCCTCCTCCGTCGTCGCCCCCACCTATAAAAGGCCCATTACTTGCACCATTCAAATTCTAAAGCAATCTGACATGCTGGTAACCGTCTCGTGGCTGGGACCTTGTAAGGGGTGACGTGCTGTCTCCTCACATGGAGGCAAACCCTAATCTTCTCCGGAATATTTCGCGAAAGTGGCAGCGTCTTCAGACCTCGGGTGCTTCTCCTTATTCTGCTTCTTCTGCTTCTTCTGCTTCTGCTCTCCCTTTGGTTCCTTTCCTGCTCTTCCTCCTACTCTTTCACGCTCCCTCTTCTCTCCCCCTGCTTTTGTTCTTTATTCGCGTCCTCTTTCTGCTTCTTGACTCCCATCGCTTCACTTTTTGCTTCCACCGCTTTTGTGCTGCTTTTGTGCCTACTGCTTTTTACTCCCGTGAAAATGACGACCATGTTGATAACGCCTTTCTGGCGGTCGTCATATGCTCTTCGGCCCTGCTTTGGCCGAAAACATCAGTTGCCGTATCGCCTAACAGTAAAATGTGATGGGATTTTTTCTTCTCTCTCTCTCTCTCTCTTTTTTTTTTTTTTTACTACTGCTTGGTGTTGGGTTCTGATGAGTTATTCGACGCCAAAGAAAGCCTTCTCCCAACCTTTTTACTCTTCCTGTCTTTTATGACTCTCTCTCTCTCTCTCTCTCTCTCTCTCTCTCTCTCTCTCTCTCTCTCTCTCTCTCTCTCTCTCTCTCTCTCTCTCTCTCTCGTGTGTGCGTGACTAGGCCTATCCTTTTCATATAAGACATGCGCCTGCTTTTCCAGCGTGCTTTTTCATTTGTGTTTATGTATGTATGTTTACACAAAACATTTATATATATATATATATATATATATATATATATATATATATATATATATTATATATATATATATTATATACATATATATGTATATATATACACATATACTGTATATATACATATATCATGAGTGTACTTTTCCAGCGTGCGTTTGTATTTGTGATTATGCATGTATGTATGCATATATGTATTGCTTATATATATATATATATATATATATATATATATATATATATATATATATATATATATATACATATATATATATATATATATATATATATATATATATATATACATATATATATATATATATATATATGTATATTTACAATATATATATATATATATATATATATATGTATCTATATATATATATATATATACCATGTTTAACAATTATTGTTGGGCACCATGGTATTGAAATATGCAACTTACTCGAAATACTAGAATTTGACACTTAACTTTTAAATGACTAACGGTAGCGCGAAAGTCATTTTGAAAATTCTAATGGCAAAGCTTTTAAAAATCCAAATCAGTTCGTCTGTATTTAAAAAAAAAAAATCTAAACAAGATATAATTCCAACTCCCAGCATGAGCACGAAGTCCGTGACAAATATCAGGGAACGTCATCACACGAAATAGGAAACTGCGCGCGTGTAGCATAATCAAAAGCAACAGATATGAAGCAGTTAGATAACAGCAAGAGATAAGTTTCCTGTTTCATGTTGTCTTTGACATTTACGAATGTTTAGTTTCGGAACAATGGAAGTAATAACCAACCGCCTAGCATTCTCATCAAGGGTACGTGGCTGTGTGGAAATTGCCTGTGTTTTTGTTGTTCATTTTCCAATTATATCTATTTCGCAGGCGGTAGCAGCTGAATAATCCATTTCTTGGCCATGCAATAATAATAATAATAATAATAATAATAGTAATAATAATTCCAATTATATCTATTTCGCAGGCGGTAGCAGCTGAATAATCCATTTCTTGGCCATGCAATAATAATAATAATAATAATAATAATAGTAATAATAATTCCAATTATATCTATTTCGCAGGCGGTAGCAGCTGAATAATCCATTTCTTGGCCATGCAATAATAATAATAATAATAATAATAATAATAATAATAATAATAATAATAATAGTAATAATAATCATAATCTGCAACTATATAGACAAACTGTTTTATTATGCAGAAGATTTATTTATATAGTTGTGGATTTTTATTAACATAGTTTATCACGACATTGTGAATTGCTTAGCAATAATAATAATAATAATAATAATAATAATAATAATAATGATAATAATAATCCACAACTTTATAGATAAACTGTATTAATATGCAGAAGATTTATTTATATATTGTGGATTTTTATTACATAGTTTATCACGACATTGTGAATTTCTTAGCAATAATAATAATAATAATAATAATAATAATAATAATAATAATAATAATAATAATAATAATCCACAACTTTATAGACAAACTGTTTTATTATGCAGAAGATTTATTTATATAGTTGTGGATTTTTATTAACATAGTTTATTACGACATTGTGAATTTCTTAGCAATAATA
>JANJGK010000001.1:91283805-91301305 GCA_039081455.1 Macrobrachium rosenbergii
TCTCTCTCTCTCTCTCTCTCTCTCTCTCTCTCGTAGTGGCGGTAGTAATAATAGTAGGAGTATTGAGAACAGGATGAGGAGGAGGTATAGGGTTAGGAACGTTAAAAGAAGAGAAATACGATGATGAATATTAAAACTACAACATCCACTAAATGAAAAAATGCACTGAACTTGTTTCTCATTTTTCCCCCCCTCGTACGATAATTTTTTTTTGTCTAATTTCTCTCCACTTTCCATTTTCCATTCTTTCACTTTTTCTCTGATAGATCGCACGGTGACTCATTTTCAAAATTTCTCGAGCTGCAGTTGTTTTATTTGCTCTTTTCGTCTTTCACAAAAGTTTGCCGAATGTATCTTTTGATGTTCGGGAAAAATTAACGGAGGAAAAAAAAAAGGCTCTAAGATAAGAGGAAAATTTCAAAAGTGTTCCTTTTTTTTATGCAGGCAGAAATGGTGATATCTATTGCTACTAAAAATTGCATTTTTTTTTTTTTTTTTTTTTTTTTTTTGCGTTTGTGTGAATATGTGTGCTTTAAGCTTGTGTGTGTTCACATAGAACTTTTGCGTCGAAAATATCGCGGGAAAAATACTCAGATAAGTACTTTTTAAAACGAAAGATCAAAATGCTGACATCTGTTCTGTCTAAAAATTCCGTCCTCTCTCTCTCTCTCTCTCTCTCTCTCTCTCTCTCTCTCTCTCTCTCTCTCTCTCTCTCTCTCTCTCTCTCTCTCTCTCAGCCTGAGTGATAGAAATTACCAGATCAGGAATTTTTATGTGAATAGGGTTCATCTTCCGAATAATAATAATAATAATAATAATAATAATAAATATACATCAGGAAATATAGACAGTTTGAGCTCATACCAACAAATAAATGATAAGCAAATAGCAAGGAGAGCTGCCACTTAAAAAAAAAAAATTTCTCCCCGATTTCTGATGAAAATATCAAAGCCCGAACTAATAATAATAATAATAATAATAATAATAATAATAATAATAAATAATAATAATAATAATAATAATAATAATAATAATAATAATAATAATAATAATAATAATAACAGGTGAAAATATAACAAAGAGCTGTTCTAATGAAGAATATAATCCAGTAGTTCAGAGTAGAACTAATTTGAAATAAATCAAGGCCCACGGCCGTAACTGTCAATGGCTCTTGTTAGCAAAGTCCGTAAATGGCTTGATGTAGTTTCCCCGATCAAAGACCTGCTTGCATGCAGGAGCTTTGATTGCATATCAATGAATGAATGACATACGTTTGTAATCACACGTGCTAAATTCGCGTATGATGTTTTACAAAAGATAATTATGAGGAGCTTGTATACATACTATGTATAATATTTGTGTGTGTATACGTGGTAGCCACCTTTAGGAAGAGTTGCCAAGTTCGATTCCTGATCATTGCAGAATCCTTATAACACTTTCTGCTAGATCCCTTTGTGCCTCTGTTGACGGAAGTACTAAATTGGGCACTTGTTAGTGAGGCGACTGTGGTGGAATGCAGCTAGATGAAAATCGAAGAGCTAAAACCTTTTGGGGAGATATATATATATATATATATATATATATATATATATATATATATATATATATATATTATACATACATACATATTTATATATATATATATATATATATATATATATATTTATATATATATAGTATATATACATACATATATACGTATATACACATATACATATATATATATATGTATGTGTATATATATATATATAAATGTATACATTTATATATGTATATATATGTATAAAACGTATGTATACATATACATATATATATATATATATATATATATATATATATATATATATATATATATATATAGCCTGATCTTTTATTATCCCTAGCGTGGTCCTATTGCTGATAAATCCTTATATACCTGTCTTTTATTTCGTATGTTTGCTCCAAAACATGATGGCTTTGAGCTGCACCAAAAGAAAACTAAAA
Source organism: Macrobrachium rosenbergii (assembly GCA_039081455.1). Lineage (NCBI taxonomy): Eukaryota > Metazoa > Arthropoda > Malacostraca > Decapoda > Palaemonidae > Macrobrachium > Macrobrachium rosenbergii. The sequence goes on from JANJGK010000001.1 coordinate 91,285,789, forward strand.
AAAGCCACGAAAAAAAATCACCAAAAATTCATGTCGCCTCTCCCATGAATCCCTTCAGATGAGATTCTGTTCACGTCAGCAAAGCAAAACAACACGCTGAGGAATTTCCTATTATTTTTTTTATAACATCTTACTAGTATTGTACGTGGAAGTGAGTTTCTAAACGATAAAAAGAATTAAAATAGTGAACACTGAGCAGTAATGTAGGTATAATTAATACATACACACTGGACGACTTCATTTAAATATATATATATATATATATATATATATATATATATATATATATATACATACACACACAAATATATATAAATATATATATATATATATATATATATATATATATATATATATATATATGTATATTAAAAGCAATTGCACATAAATGAAAATCGTCAGTGCATATACAGTATATTAATTATACCTATATATATATATATATATATATATATATATATATATATATATATATATATATATATATATATATACTGTATATACTGAAAGCAAATGCATGTAAATGAAAATGGTCAGTGTGTATATATTAATTATACCTATATTACTGCACAGTGTTCATTATTTTAACTCTTGTCATCATTTAGGAACTCACTTCCACAAACAATATTAGTAAAATGTTATAAAAAATTCATTATATACATATATATATATATATATATATATATATATATATATATATATATATATATATATATATATATATATATATATCTCGAATTAAAATCATTACTTTCGTTCTCATTGGTTTTGAAATATGTTTTCCGTCCTTTTCATCAGACGCAAAGCCGAAGTCCTATAAATCTCGCCTTCCATAGAAATCCGGCTTGACATATGTTGGTGAGGGCGAGACTTATCCTTTCGGACCAAAACAAATTTGAGCCGAAGGTTCTATTAGGCCGCATATCTCCGAACTATTAGGAGAGATAATCTGAGCAAATTGTACTCCAGAACTGGCCTTCGCTGGAATTCGACTGTACGTGACTTGCATTTGAGATCCGCCTTTCGCGGCGTTCCAGATTTCTGACTTCGTGTGGAGAGAGCCAAAATTCTATATTCGGCCCGTGATAGCCTTTATCCTTTCTATTTTCCGTCTGGAAAGGTATGTCAGGTTCAAAGTGAGAGAATCGTACTTTGTAAATGTTGGAATGTTGTTAACGGAATTTATGCATAATTGGTTCTGCCTAATAAGGTGTGAGATGAGTTTTTCTCTTAATTTTTTTAGTTTCAGAGATAGAAATAACTCAAATAACACATTTGCACCATACGAACACACACAGACAATAACACATTAGCACCATACGAGGACACACAGACAAGTGTACACTTGAGTTTTACAACAGATTTAAGTGTAATGCATAAGAATACCATATGATATGTTTGGAATTCTTTGGTAACATCTAGGTCGAAGTACAATTGAGAATACAAAATTTGTGCCTTTGACGACGAAGGAAATGTCAAAGCGAACGTTGCTCCGAGAAGCAAGTCGTAAGAGAGAAGCCAAATTAGCATTTTTATAAAGAGAGAATGAGTGTTGTCTTACGTTAAATACTCGGAAATATTATGTACACCCTGGATGTGGAACAGAGAAGGTCTAAGAAGGAATCGGAGAAGTGGTAAACATTGCAAGATGATACTGAGAAAGAAAGGCAGCTAGATGTTTAACGAATGTACGTGAGACATGCACAAGAGGGAAGAACAAAAGAAGAGCATAATGCGAAAGAATAAAAGAACAGAATGCAGAATGGAATTAATTTCAGAGAGAAGAAAAAACGAAAAAATTGTGGAATGAATTTCAGAGAGAAGAAAAAACAAAAAATTGCAAGATGGAAGTTTATTCGCGAGGACACAACAAGAAAGAACAAGGAAAAAATGCGCCGAAGTTTTTTCGGAGCAATCGAGTTTTCTGTACAGCCGCTACATCGTATATTCAAGGCCATCAAAAATAGATATATCTTTCGGTGGTCTCGGTACATTGCTGTATGAGCCGCGGCCCATGTAACTTTAACCACGTCCCGGTGGTGGCCTGTCCTATATCGTTGCCAGAAGCACGATTATGGCCAACTTTAACCGTAAATACAATAAAAACTACTGAGGCTAGAAGGCTGCAATTTGGTATGTTTGATGACTGGAGGGTGGAAGATCAACATACCAATTTGCAGCCCTCTGGCCTTGGTAGTTTTTAAGATCTGAGGGCGGACAGAATAAAGTGCGGACAGACAGACAAAGAAATATTGTCTAGTTAATCCCCCCCCCCCCCAAAAAAAAAATTGACGAAGGAGAGAAGAATCCGAACAAAGTAAAGTAAAAACAGACAATGATTAAAATGCATGGATAAGGAAGCATCAGGAAGTCAAGGAAGAAGTGAAGATTAAAAAAAAAAAAGGTAAATCACGAAAGGTTAGGAAGGAATATAAGGTAAAAAAAAAAAAAAAAAAAGCTATCCAGGAAGCAAATGAGGAAGGTTAATAAGACAAAAATGGACTCTAAAATGTGATGATGGAAGATAAGGCGGTTTATTTTCAGGAGGATTAAGCTTAAAATATTTCGGGGAAACTGTTATACTTGATAATGAAGCTTCGGCTGACTAGAAGGGAGGTTATTGGAACATGCGAGTGAGAGAGAGAGAGATTTTTCACGATTTCCTTATGAGGATGTGAGAAGAAATGGCGAAAGGTCAAAGGGCAGTTACATTTTTCGGGGATTTTTTGAATAATGATAATGAGGTTCCCTGCTCCTTTGAAGGGTAGGAATAAAATTCGCCTTGCGCCAAAGAAAGAAAAAACTGGTAACGAATATTGGGAGAAACGTGAGTGTATGGTTATCGCTCACACAACCGAAAAAGGCAAATGTGAAAAGGGAATCATCAAAATAATTATGAAAGAAGAGCAATAATATTTGAATCCATCGGGAAACAACATTTATTAAAAATACTATAACCAAAGGCTAAAAATTCGAGGAAAACTCGAGATAAAAAAAAAAATATGAGTTTGCGATGCTTTAATGTGAAGGTCTTTGGACGACGTGATATCCGAAAAGCTTAGATTTTATCACTGGAATTAAAGTTGTTTTAGAGCTCGTACAAACAAAAGTAACTCGCCTGTCTTAAAAGTGCGAGTGATAAAAATGTGTATCTGAATGTAACGTGAAAAGCGTAGAAAAAAAAAAACGAAAATATTAACATATTTTTTATAAGATAAGAATAAAAGAAGAGAGTTTGACTAAAAGGGTCTGATGGAATCATTACTTTTGAAAGTGTTTGCGACAGAGGAAAAAAGTGAACTTTAGTTCCAGTAAATATTACATTATTCAAGAATGACTGAAAATATGATCGAGAAGCTGAAGATAGGAATGAGGCACAAGGATCTTCGCACAGCCTGTAAATCAGAACATTAAAAGGTAGAAGCTACAAAGCTACAAAATGATGTAGGGCGGAAGATTTCTTTGAGAAATATATGACTGGAGACATAAGTCGTGCAGAGAACACATGACAAAAAAATATAATTGTGGGAAATGGAACACCGTATATGAAGATGGCTTTGTTTTGTAGAAAGAACAGAAAAGGAAGAAAATAAGGACGGGGTAGATTATATATATATATATATATATATATATATATATATATATATATATATATATATATATATATATATATATATATATATATATATATATATTTTAGGAACCAGAGAAGACGAACCGGAAGTGCTGGAGTAATAATGTCAGAAGCGATAGTAGTAAATAACATAAAGTATAAAATATGAGTGGTTGTGCATATGCAATATATGGGCAGTGAAGCTATGGTGGAAAGTCTGCGATTGTTTAGAAATTCGTTCCAAAATAAAAAGATATCATCAACAATACACACACGTGTATATTCATATGTGTGTATATATGTACTTGTAGCCGTAATGATGGCTTTGTATGTATGAATATATATATTAAACATACAAGCCAAAATGAACAGAAATCAATAAATACATCCTTAAATATCATTTATCAAAGCCATATATATATATATATATATATATATATATATATATATATATATATATATATATATATATATATATATATATATATATGGCTTTGCAAAATGGTATTTCAGGATGTATTTATTGATTTCTGTTCATTTTGGCTTGTATGTGTAATATATATTCATACATATCATTTTGTAAAGCCAAATATATATATATATATATATATATATATATATATATATATATATATATATATATATATATATATATGGCTTTGCAAAATGGTATTTCAGGATATATTTATTGATTTCTGTTCATTTTGGCTTGTATGTTTAATATATATACATACGTATGTATGTATGTATGTATGTATTCATATGTTGTGTATATATATATTCACATGTAGACGCAATGATAGCTTTGTATGTATGAATACATAGTGAACATACAAACGAGAATGATTAGAAATCAATAAATATACCCTGAAATATCATTTTGCAAAGTCCATTAAGCCATCACACGCCCACCCATCCTTATCGAGACTTACTGACTGCCGCTTATAATTGACGACAAACATCAATTTCGTCTCAGAGAAAGAAACAAAAAGATAACCTAGACCAGGAGCGGCAGATGACATATGGAAATACCTGTCCCTCAAACCATCCAGCTGCTTTGACAGGTAAAAGTGGCATTTGTCACCGGGCGCTAATAGACACTTTGAAGGATGACCGTCACAAGTCGAGCTTTGGGGCATCAGCGGGTGTTCATAATAAATGCGCAGAACGATTAGGCGGGGCATTTTTCCTGTCAGCCCCCGTAAGCGCTGGAGATTAACTGATGGATTGTGGGTAATATGTCGCGGGGTTTTGCCGTGATGATGTTAATTCATGGAAGAGTGTGTTCATCTGATCTTAATGTCGTTGCCGTTTCGTGGGTTTAAAATGGCATTTTAGATTTGTCACTGGATCATGTCACGTTTTCATACGTATGTAGGCATGCATATATATATATATATATATATATATATATATATATATATATATATATATATATATATATATATGTGTGTGTGTGTGTGTGTGTGTGCGTATATATATGTATACATATATATACACACACACAAACACAATATATTTGATATACATATTTGTATGTATATATATATATACGAGTATATATATATATATATATATATATATATATATATATATATATATATATATATATATATAATGTACACTAACAGGGAGAGAGAGACAGACTGAGGGAGCTTACTAACAATTATAATCATCAAATATAATAAAGCTAAGTCGAGAAAGCTATTCCAAGATCCTGGAAACAGTTTAACCAGACTAAGCAGTATGTCATGCAACAGAAACAAAACGTCCAGGGGTCACTACGCTCTCCTAAGCCACCTTGTATAAGATTAAGATTCCTCATTCATATTCCTATGTAAGATTTTGGACTCCTATTGTGGCTCCAAGGGTTCGCGGTTTGGACAAACGTGAATCTTCTCTAAGTGATGATGACTCCATGTTGATATGACAATGGTTAGGTCTGTCGTTCTTCAGAAGATTTTAAAGATTTTCCTTTACCTAATCTTAAGTAAAATTTTGGAGGTCTATTGTGGTCCCGTGTGGGCCCCTGGTACCACTGGTTTGAACCAACTTGAGTCTACACTACATGGTAATTCTAGGGAAAGATTTTTAATGATTTCATCGTATTGCTACTATTTTTTTTTATTAACTTTCCTTGGAAAAGGCGTCTTTCTCTATTTGAACAAAATAAACTAACCTTTACACGATGAAGGTTTATGCTGATCGAAACTGTTCGTATGTTTATGGTGAAGTCGAAAGTGTAATATTTTTTACATTGTACATACATACATACATACATACATACATACATACATACATACATACATAATACGATCCGAAAGCTCCCCAGTGTTCAGCTGAGGTGAGCTAAACAAAAAAACAAAAACAGAAAAAAACTGGACAACGTCGGCTGTCTTTGTAACAATTTACAAAGGAAAACATAAAAATGGGGCTTTTCAAGACCGTAGCCTCTCTGAATAATGGGAAAAACTGGATAAAGTAATCTCTTTGAATTCGCCAAAATCAAATATTTGCTTAAAGTCTCAACAGACTCACGCAGTAAAAAGTCTGCTTAGCTGTCTTTATAGAACGAAAGAGTCATTTTTTTAAAGGGGAGGGGGCCAAAACCCCCTTCACTCCACCAAAAACAAGGAAAAAATTCTGTTAAACTTCAACCCATTAATACGTCATTGCGTGAAATTCAAGGCTGATACTCTTTGGGAGAGACTAAAACTTTGCTAATTTTTATGAGGGACCCAGTTATCCTCTCCTTTGCTTTTAGCTTTTCTCTTTTCTTTTCGGTCATCGCAAAGTGGTTCGTAAGACGCTTCATGGGAAAGCTTTTAAGTGGAGTGCCTTTTTTTTTTGTTTTCTTTTTTGCCCACAAATGAGTTTCGTTCTTCCTTTTCAAGCGCCTCCTTTTTTTCCTCTTGCTTATCCTCCTCCTCCTCCTCGTCGTCCTCCTCCTCCTCCCATTCCTCCTCCTTCTCCTCCTCCTGCTCTTTCATTCATCTTCCTCTTCCTGTTTCTTCCTGTTTCCTAGTTATCATTTGACTTAGTTCTCGTCTGTGACGAGTCACGCTCTAATCATCCATCTTGTTCTCTCCTCCAGTTGCTTCCTTTCAAGGCCTTCCTATCTGTCTTTCCTTTTCCCCTATTCATTTTCTGTCTCAATATCCCGTCCCGTTTTCCCGTCACTTTCCGTTTTTCCGCTCCAGTGCGGCGTTTCTGTCTCCCAATTTCCTTCTCCCGTTTCCTCGCGTCTCTTTTCATTCATTTCCTCCGCATCTCCACTTTCCCATCCTTCGGCAAATTCTCTCTGTCCCGGTCTTTCTTCTGTTCCTATCTTTATCCCCATGCCACAGCCGGGGGTTGGGGTGGGGAGGAAGGGGTTCTCTTCCCCCTACCCTCTTCCCCTTTTCATTCTGCGCGTCATCAAACCCATAACTGCCTTCCACTTTCCATTTTATGTCCGTTTCAATTACAGAGTCGCTGTTGCTTTATTGTGTCCTTTCTCTCTCTCTCTCTCTCTCTCTCTCTCTCTCTCTCTCTCTCTCTCTCTCTCTCTCTCATAGTTACATCCTTGTTCCGTTCACTACTTCCAGTTTCCCTGCGCGCCTTTTTCTTCGCCAACTTTCATCACGTTCCCCCTCTTCCTACGTTCGCTTAATTATTGCCCAGTTTCTTCGGTTCGCGTTTCCCTCTTCGTTCGTCATAATGATAATAACGCAAGCTCCCATGCACTCATGACTATTCAAACGCGCGAGCGCACTCATGTACACACACACACGCACACACACTATATATATATATATATATATATATATATATATATATATATATATATATATATACTCCTATATATATATATATATATATATATATATATATATATATATAATATATATATATATATATGTATGTATATATAAATATATACACATGTGTATGTATATATATACAATATATGTGTGTAAATATATATATATATATATTATATATATATATACATACATATATATGTATGTATATATATATGTGTATCTATATGTATGTGTAAATATATATATATATATATATATATATATATATATATATATATATATATATATATATATATATATATATAATGTTAAACATAGCCCAAACCGTTAAAGATAAAGTAAGCATTTGAGAATGAAATCAAAGACAAGAAATGAAAAATTAATCCTTAGAAAAAAAAAGTCTATAAATCAGAAAAACAAGCATTTTCAGCATTTCTTGAAAAAGAAGTATATGAATGATCATTCTAAACAAAAGCTTTAAAACCGTAAAATTAAAAGATAAAACTATTTTTTTTAACCACGCTAAGGAGCACATGCGAAAAAATATTAACTTCAGCCTCTGAAGGAAATCACAAAAAAAGTATATGTTAGTTTAACCAGACCACTGAGCTGATTAACAGCTCTCCTAGGGCTGGCCCGAAGGATCAGATTTATTTTTACGTGGCTAAGAACCAATTGGTTACCTAGCAACGGGACCTACAGCATATTGTGGAATCCGAACCACATTATAGCGAGAAATGAATTTCTATCACCAGAAACAAATTCCTCTTGTTCTTCACTGGCCGGTCGGAGATTCGAACTCGCGACCAACAGAGTGGTAGCTGAGAACGGAACCCGCTCACCCAGCGAGGAACTATACGAAGGAAATCATAAAAAGAGGAAGAATCCATTGTGTGTTCAAAGAAAATTCCTTTTCAAAAGGTGAAAAACCTTCTTAGAATGACAGGCTGCAAAACCCAGAACCGCGGTTGCTAATTCTGGTGAGAAGGGACAACTTAAATCAGCTGACTCGTGTTTACCATTATGCACATTAACTGCGGGGAGAGTGGAAACTGTAGCGTATCACGTGACCGGAAAAGCAATGGGGGCATACAGGCAAATCAGTCTTTCAAGCAAAAAGATAGTTTTTAATATTTAGTATTTATTATTTTTCAGTAAAAATATAGTATTTAGTATTTACTATTTACTATATTTAAGTAAATATATAGTATTTAGCATTCGGTATTTACTAAGATTAAGTAAAAATAGAAATACAGTGTATAGTATTTGTTATTTTCTATATTTAAGCAAATACAGTATTTAGTATTTACTGTATTTAAGTAGAAATATTGTACATAGTATTTACTATAACTAAGTGAAAATATAGTTACTATTTACTATATTTAAGTAAAAATATAGTATTTAGTATTTACTATATTTAAGTAAAAACATAGTATTTAGTATTTACTATATTTAAGTAAAAATATGGTATTTAGTATTTACTGTATTTAAGTAAAAATGTAGTAATTAGTACTGACTATATTTAAGTAAAAATATAGTATTTAGTATTTACAGAATAAGGACTCCATGAGAGCAGTTTTTGAAATTAAAATTTATTCATCCTGTTTAGATAAATGATGAAATTAAATTCTCCTTGTACTCTAATAATTTACCTATATTTTTATCCGTGTATTTATTAATTTGCCATTTATTTTTTCTTTCCTAATAACTGATCTCACCTTAATGTATTTCCTATTACTGAATGTCACTTCTTTCAAATGAACACCATATTATCTGGAAGCTTGAATTTCAAGTCAATGACCCCTGTGGGCTGGTTCATATAAATAGGGTTCATCTTCTGAATAATAATAATAATAATAATAATAATAATAATAATAATAATAATAATAATAATAATAATAATAATAATAATAATAATTCCATACAGTATTCGTACAGTACCTGCTAAGCCGAAATTTATCTGAGACTTCAAAAGGCAGTATTCAGCTACTTGACTTGGAAGACTCACTGAGGCCAGGAATAAATCTACAAAATATATTTAAAGTAATTAAAAAAACTATTAATATATATGAATTTTTCCTTGCATGGTTATATTTTCCTGCTTAATTATCCCACAATTCCAATGCGCTTACTTTGGTTAGTCGAGAATTCAGATCTAGGAAATGAGCTTTTAAAATAATGGTCTAAAGTTCGTAGTGTTTATATTGATTTGATTTTCGTGCTTTTATATACGACACCTAAGCTACTAAATGACTCGAGATATAATAATACAGTAAACTTAAGATTACTAAAGTAACTATGATAATAAAAACAAACAGAATATGAAAATAGACAAGGGTAGGCCTACCGCTACAGCTTCGAAGTCTCCTCACAGCCGCAGCAAATCGGAGCGTTCGGAAGAAAATAATGTAGTCGAAGCCTCGGAACGAGCAAAGTCTCGTAGGCTTTATACGGTGATGACACATCTCCGCTGATGGAGGGCGGGCGATAAATATGCTGCCCTTTACTTAAAACCACTCGGGTGTTATTGAGAAGCCATATCTCCTCTTAAATGGAACCTCAGTATTTTGGGCGAAATTGGCCTCGGCGTCGTTAAAATGAAGGAAACGATGATTATTGCAGAAAGATAGGTCATGAAGCCGTAACTCGGGCCGATCGTTTACGAGGCTCGTTTACTCGAACACACATCATCCCCGAGAACTGGATTGTTGTCATGAACGCCTCCGATAGTGCGGGGCTAAACAATGGCGGAGGCTTTGATTTCCTTGCTGTTTAACTTGGCCCAAATTATACCACGTTCTGGTAAAGCCAAAGTACCCGGCTCTCGTTAAACGTCGCGCCGGAATAATTCTTGGTTTATCAGAGGGGTTTGATTGTAGTATTTAGCGAACGGAGGGGGAGAGAGAGAAGAGAGAGAAAGACAAACGGATAGAGAGAGAGAGAGACAGACAGAAAGAGAGAGAGAGAGATCATTTATACGTGCGAGAGTTAATAGTCTGTTCCGAATGGTACATGAAAGAGAGGCAAAATAGCGTTTATGTGACACCTGATAGAGAGTTAGGATTACTAACTGACTGATCAATTAATACTGTTTGCTGTAAATAACGTGAAAAATAATCGATGTCAGTGAACGGTAATTGGATGACTGTGGGAACAGGAAAAGTTCGTATATATATATATATATATATATATATATATATATATATATATATATATATATATATATATATATATATATATATATATATATATATATATATATATATATATATATATATATATATATATATATATATATATATATATATATATAGTTATATATATATATATATATATATATATATATATATATATATATATATATATATATATATATATAGTTATATATATATATATATATATATATATATATATATATATATATATATATATATATATATATATAACATGGCCAAGAGGTACAACAATCTGCTCACGTTTGATGGGTCCCTGGATTGTTCCAGGCCAACGGCCCACCAGTCTACCCAGCTGCAAATGAGTATCGCCCGAGCAAAAGTTGCTGAAACCCCAAGAAGGCTGTTCCATCCATGAGGCGTAAAACATACACACATATATATGTATATATTTGTGCAAGTATATATACATGCAGATAAATATCTACATATGCATATATACATATATATATACACAGATATGCATATCCATATATGTATGTATGTATATATGTAATGTATATACTTACATATAAATAATCTTATATACATATATACCCGTACAATATAGTTTGCGAAATTATTATAGTATAGGTCACATGTTTACCAGACGCATTAAACCAAGTGGAAAAAAATGACTCCAAAGTCTAAAGGGATTTTTAATTAACAGCATGAAAGTGATAAAGTTAACAGAAAGAGGCAGAAAGGTTTTTGTAACATGTTAACTACATCTGGGATCGCAAAAGGGCATGTATAGTATTTATGTCATAGAAAAATAAAAAAACGAGACTTTACTAAAAAGGCTTTATATAAACAAACACACGTTTTGAAATGGCGAAAATAAGGGAGCTGGATTCCACAAACGATTCCACAAACATGTAGAAATATGACGCGATTAGCTCTATCTCTGAAAAGATTCGTTATGCATTAATGAGCAGTTTTTCACAGCACATATCTTGTGGCTAGATCCTGATTACATAACGGTGGCCATTTCCGGTGAATACATCGCACAATGAAAGGACAGGATGTTGCGGGGGGGGGGGGGGGGGGGAGGGGCGGTGCGGTCAGTCCCCTGTAAATGTCAAATCATGTTAGGGTTTACAAAGCACGCGCACGTACTGACAGATAGATACTGTATGTAGATATATAGATAGATAGATACTGTATATAGATAGATAGATAGATAGATAGATTTTGTATATAGAAAGTCTGTATATAGATAGACGGACAGATAGATAGGTTCTGTATATAGATAGATAGATAAATAGATTGATGGATAGATAGATTCTCTATATAGATAGGTAGATAGATAGTAGATAGATTCTGTAAATAGATTGATTTTGTATATAGATAGATTCCATATTTAGATAGATTCCATATTTAGATAGATAGATAATAGATAGATGCGTAGATTCTGTATATAGGCAGGTAGACGGATTGATAGGTGGGTAGGTGTATGAATGCCTACGTATGTGTAAATCCCTTAAAAAACATCTTATCGGTGTTTTGAACTAACATTTTCATACAGAAGAAAGAGAGAGAGAGAAAGAGAGCGAGCGAGAGCGAGAGTTATCTAAGCTTAGGCCTACAGAGTAATTTTCTTGGTTCCGATTTCTCACATTTCATGTGTGTGTATGTCTGTGTGTTTTTTTGTGTATGTGTGTGATTTTGCCTGAAAGATATTTTGTCAGACTCGCCCCGGACGCAAATTCTTGAGATTTATGCTAGTATATCACCAGCCCCGGTTTCCCCCCCCCCTTGCTCCTAGATTAGGTTAGGTTAATTTAGGTTATGTTAGGTTAACTTATGTTAGGTTGGGTTAGATCCATATGAACATGAATTGCTGTGTGTTCCGGGTGGCAAATTCCCGAGATGTATACTAGTATTGCACCGGCCCCGGTATTTTGCCATGCCCCTAGGTTAGGTTAGATCAGATTATATTTCTGTTTTTTTTTTGGGGGGGGGGGTTATTTGGGTGTGGGAAACATAATGAGATTATTTTCAAGAAAATTCTATAGTTGGTTTTTAAGATATGGCGTCCCGCTTTTTTCAGGGAAATGTCCCAGTACTCTGTTACATCTTGGGAAAATGCTCCCCGGACAAAGTAAAGCACAAATAAGAACTTTAAAAGCTCGGATATCCCCCTGTATATCAGCCACGTAATTTCAAAGCGCCGATAAACTTTCCAAGTTGACTCACCAGAAATCCTGTTAAAATGGCCGACGGTTTCCGCGATGAGGAACATGTGAGTGAAATACGGAGCAGCAAATAATACAAAATAAGATTCGCCACTATTTACCCCTCAGAAGAATTACGGTGTTTCAGTTTCCGTAAGAGTTCAAAAGGGAAGGATGTCTGCCCGAAGCAAACGAAATTTCTGCAAGACTTGAGTCGACTTTTTTTTCCCCCCCCATTTATATAAGTAGAATTTTATTACAAGGCTCCGTAGGGGGGTAGTGACGTCAGTGCACCTCACGGGTTGCACTGTAGGCATTACTAAAGCGGTCCATCCGCCCCTAGCTGCAACCACTTTCATTCTTTTTACTGTACCTCCGTTCATATTCTCTTTCTTCCATCTTACTCTCCACCCTCTCTTAACAAGTGTTCCATAGTGCAACTGCGAGGTTTTCCTCTTCTTACACCCTTAAAACCTTTTTATTCTCAATTTCCTTTTCATCGCTGAATGGCCTCATAGGTCCCAGTGCTTGGCCTTTGGCCTGAAATTGATGTTCCATTCCATCCCATTACGACAGGATGTTCCATTCATAAGTACATATGAATTAATTCGACGTGTTTCAAAGACGCAGAACAAGAAATGATCTCTCCTTTACAAGATTCTCTTTAGGGGGAGAAAGAAAATAATTCAGTTTCATTTTATCGCTCGATGTTCATTAAGAGGGTGATCAGGAACCCAGACTAACCCTATCACTTGTCTTACTAATTAGCGGTAATACAAATTTCTACGAGGTTGTCTTGCAGAGGAACATTAAGTCAAATAGAAAATCTTCTAATTAGATATCGTCCGACGAATGAAACGGGAAAGCTTGGTTCGTGAATATGCGTTATTGGTTTTCCAACGAATCGTTATATGAGGATTCCGATCTCTGAAGTAAAATGAGATCATTTAGAAAACTCCAAGTCCCTAACAGTGTCCGTGGAAGAAGGACTTTAGAAACATTAGCCACGTACTCTTTGATCACTTTTGAATGAGGTTCTGGGGCTTCTTTCGCCAATGAATACACTTGTTGGCAATGGATGAATGAAATATAAAATTTAGGCCAAAGGCCAAGGTATGGGACCTATGAGTTCATTCAGCACTGAAAGGGACATTGAGAATAATGTTGGCAGTGGATGAATGAAATATAAAATTTAGGCCAAAAGCCAAGGTGTGGGACCTATGAGTTCACTCAGCGCATTGAGAATAAAAAAACTTGTAAAGGAGTATTTGGAGGAAAACCTCATAGTTGCACTAATAAACAATTGTTAGCAGAGGGTGGAAAGTACGATGAAAGAAAGAGAATATGAACGGAAGTGCAGTGAAAGGAATGAAAGAGGTTGCAGCTAGGGGCCGAAGGGACACTGCAAAGAACCTGAATGCCTACAGTTCGCCGTGTGAGGTGCTCTGACAGCACAGCTCCACCACGGAAAAGTGCTGACAATGAAATTTGGTTCAGGAACAAATTTTACAAGTCTTTCTCACTTACCATTTTGTGGAATATGGAGTTTTAACAAAATTTTTGCCAAAAATGCGGTAATATAGTATTCCCTAAAAGATCAAAGAGCAGTGCCTTAAACGCTAAGATAAGAAAACTTTGACATTAAATATAATACAAAAAATTCATGGCGTAGTTTCGTTTCCAGCGGAAACATTTTATTATTTTTTTTTTAAAAGGGAACATTTGCTCTGCCTTAAGATGCGTCCCTTTCTTCGGGCGTGTAGCATTTATTTGCATCTTATCTTGAGTGAGGTAACACTTTGCAATTTACTTAGGAGGGTTGTGCCATCAGTGCACCTCACGCGGTGCGCTGTATGCATTAGTTAACGGTGTTTGTAGCGTCCGTTTGGTCCCTAGCTGCAACACATTTCATTCCTTTTACTGTGCCTCCGTTCACATTTTCTTTCTTCCATCTTCCTTTCCACCCTCTCTTAACACTTGTTTCAACAGTATTTTCAGCGCTGAATGACTTCATAAGTCCTAACTCTTGGTCTTGGGCTTAAATCTTATATTCCAGTTCCAGATACAGAACCTTGATAGACTTATAAATAATTCAAAACATACCGAGATTTTCAGTCAGTCTCTGTGTGTTTTGCATTTTTAATAAGTTTTTTCAAGGTTCCGTATCTAGATTTCAACGTGTCTCCTCACTCATCCTTCCCGAGAATTGAGCTTGCCATTATACTTAGTAAGATTTTTCAGGTGGAATGAATAGAACGTGTAGTCAAGGGCGTAGTTCAAACCCAAAATCTTCTTAGAATAGAATTTTAGAAAATTCAAAATCTGAAATACACTCTGTTTCCTCTCAGCCTCATGACTCGTAACATTTTTTGCATTTTATTATGTAGTGGGGAATTATAACTTAAATTAGTTAAAAGTTAAAGTTAAAGTCCTTCTGGGCTTCGCAAGGATCATAGGGCCGGCGCTGAGCTTCGGTTTCTTAAGCCAACAGCCAGTAGGGGCGAAGTTCCGATGCCTAAGACACGAGGCCAGTGTGTCGCTAGGCCCACTGTTTAACCCTCCAGCCCGAGAGCTGGTACCTATTCTCTTACTAACCATCTCGAGTTTTCAGACCGCTAGGTTGGCGGGCCACCAGGTTTATGCAATGGCGCAATCCCCAGGCCACCAGTGAGCGGCGGGATTTGAACCCCGATCCTCTCGACTGGTAGG
>JANJGK010000001.1:91303805-91326305 GCA_039081455.1 Macrobrachium rosenbergii
GTAATCTTTCTTTATAAGTAAGTTTTACTTTTGTGCTGCTTTTGCGTAGTTCAAATCCAAGATAAAAACTTAAAAATAACTTTTTTTTTTTTCTTTCATTTTAGCAATTATGATTATTGTTCGCTTTGCTGATTCCTTCGTCTTTACTTTTTCCATTTCTTCTCCTCTTTTATTTCAGCATTTTAATTGAAAAAATCTGAATTTTTGTTTATTCGCTTTTTAGCTGTCGTTTCTTACATTCGTAAATATTCCTGTTCTTTTCTTCGTATTTTCCTTACCAATTTTAGTTCATTTTCCTCCCCATCGGGTGAGCAGAGGTAAGCTCCTCTCTCTCTCTCTCTCTCTCTCTCTCTCTCTCTCTCTCTCCTCTCTCTCTCTCTCTCTCCTCTCTCTCCTAATGCATCCCCGTCTTTTGAAAAATGTCAGAATTGTGATACTTACGATAAGAAGATGTAAACTGAATATAATCCTTCATAACGAACATCTAATTTCTTAAATGAATGCGTCTTGTAATGGTTACAGCGAAAAGAATATATCTGCTTTATTTATCATTTGTAAAATTCCAGGATGGGGTCACAAGGACAGCCGGGAGCGCTTCCTTGCGTAGTAGGGTAGGAGGACGGGATAAGAAACACTATGAGAGAGAGAGAGAGAGAGAGAGATTATTGATTGCAGTTGCATGGTACCAGACATCGTGGGCAGGTTTACCGAAGGACGTATGGGGTAAGCAAGAAATCTGAGAGAGAAAAGAAGGCAAGTGGTAAAAGCAGTAGGGGGAAGGTGACTAAGAACTGTAAGGGAGAATAGGAAGCTTTTTCACGAGGAAGCAAATGAAGAGGAATCGATAATGAATTAATGAATCTAAAAAAAATTAGATCCAGATGGAGGGATGTTGTCTGAATTCAATGCAGTCCTGGGTTGATGGAGTGAGTATTTTGAAGATTTGTACGGCGTAGCAGATAGAGGAGAGGAAGGGCTGAATTGACGCAAAAATGTAAATGTTTTTTGTGCAAATTTGATAATACTCGTGCTAACTGCTGTGTGTACAGATATGACAATGATCTGAGTTTATATATTTCATATATTAAAAAAAAATTAGCACATAACAAAAAAAATTAAGTTTTCAACTGGAACACAGAAGAAAATATGTAATTTTCCGGTTTTTTTTTTTTTTTTTTTTTTTTTTTTTTTTTCATAAATAACTCTCCCAAACTTATCACTTACTCGTTGTCCCTTTCCATGCCTTAATTTCTTTCACCTTAGCCTCCCTGCCTGAACCCTATTCCCAATTACTGTCTCCCACCAGTCTGTTGTCTTGAACTGCAGCAAAGAACAACCACCGTTAGAAACAGAAATTCCCAAAGATATCCAATTTGTTCCGAATGGAACGAGGAAAACTCAAATGACCTGAATTCAGATCATTTTAGTATTATATTTTACATTGTTAAAACATACGTTTTTGAAATTGGTAATTGATGCAGATAATAGCAAATATTAAGGGTCACTTTTACTGGACTAACAGCATCGTCATCATCCATCTTTACTTTGTTGCCACAAAAGTTTTCCAAATTGCCAATCAAGAAGGCACCAAGGAACAAGGGTGACTCAGTAATTGGATCAAAATTCATCATTACTCATCTTCAAATGCGTACCAGAGACACATCTCGAAACAGTTAATAATATTTCAAGTCCGGACCAAAGGCAGATAAAACGTCTGCTATTTATAACTACATGACGCGAGTGATCCCGACCCCGAAAAAGTCACCTATGGCCCCCCATGTGCAATTTATGACGCTATATTTCGTAGCTGACACGTAATATCACTTAAGTCTTTCTTCGCCCCGGAGGAAGAAAAAAAGAAATAGAATTAAGCGATCAGCGGCAGTTTTCGAGACGGGGTATATTCTGTCTTTTAGATCCTAAAGTTATGGTTCATATTCCATTCTCATTTTAACGACTGTGAAAAAAAAGCACCACACACACACAAAAAGCGTAGGAGAAGAAAGGGGGATCCCGCTTTCAAAAATGGAGAGAGGGTTGAACTAAAAAGAAACAACAAACAAAAGAATGATTATTAACGGAATAAAACTTACGTACAGAAAGAAAAAGAAAGCGAAAATTCCATAATCATAAGAAATGGGATGATGAAAAAAGATCTGTTTCTTTTCTCAAAGTGACACTTTTATTTTGTTTTTATTTTTATTTTAGTCTTAACTAAAGGGACGTGGGACTTTCCAGCAGTTAATTTAAGAGATGATGACAAATCTGCGAAATGCTATTTCGTAGATTAATGTCAGTAATGACTTGATTTTTTAATGGACGGCTGAGAGTCTCGGTAACATGGCGAGAAAAAAAGATGTTGATTAAGACGTGTTGAAATAGAACACGCACCCTTTTAATGACTAAACCCTGTGTGAAGAGACGTGCGCAAAATATGCATACATACATACATATATATATATATTTATATATATATATATATATATATATATATATATATCTATATATGTGTGTGTGTGTGTATTTATATGTATATATATATATTATATATATATATATATATATATATATATATATATATATATATATATATATATCGTATTTATATAAATATATACATATATAAGTATATACTTATATACGTATATTATATATATAGTATATACGAGTATATTAAGATCCCCTGACCAATAAATATATATATATATATATATATATATATATAATATATATATATATATATATATATATATATATATATATATATATATATATATATATAAAGATCCCCTGACCACAATCACATCACTTTGACAGCTACTTTTCCAAGAGTGCCCCCGTTGCGGCTCTAATGCTCACTATCAGTGTCAATACGAGAGTACCGGGCGTAACGGCCTGCTTGCATTCATTCCTGATTTCCCTGGGGAGTTTTTTTGTTTTGTTTTTTTCCTTCTTCCCAAGGACCCGTTTTTTCCTAGACCCGCGGCCTGATGCCATTGAGGAGATTCGGTCTGTATCCGCTAATGTTTCTCCTCTTTTTCGGTTGGTCGACGAATTGATTTGGGCCTGTGCTTCCTCGTCTTGTACTGAAGAGTGAAGATATCCTTCCATTGCATCCTTCCGAGGTGCGGTTGGTGTTCTTAAGAACTGAATTCTGTGTGTGTGATTTTCTCCCACTCAGCAATAATTGTAGGGAAGTGTTCCTTTGTGTCTTTCAAGTTCCGCTATGTTTAATTTGTCTTTATGTTGAGTAATGATCTTGCAACGCTTAGTCTTGAGTCTGTACTGGTGTTATTGTAATGGTCGTCAGTGATGTATTTCAAGATGTTCTGTATCTGTAATTTTCCTTATTCCAAACCTAACTTGATGATTGGTAAAACTATTAGAATTATGTTTTTTCTTAGTAAGCCCTTAAATTTGCCATCTACGGTGTGGATCTTGGTATATTTATTATTCAGGTGAACTGGGCATGCTTTAACATTTATTTTGATTATTATTTAACATATATATATATATAAACAATACCAACTTTTTAACAACCATCCTATCTTTGCTTATGAACTTCTTAAAGAGTTTGCAGTGAATACGTTTGAGCCAAACATGGCATAGTTTTTCAAGTGTATTATATTTTAGTTTTCTGTTCAAGGAAACTATTGTGCGGGCTTTATCTGTCCGTCCGCCCTCAGATCTTGAAAACTACCAAGGCTAGAGGGCTGCAAATTGGTATGTTGATCATCCACCCTCCAATCATCAAATATACCAAACTGCAGCCGTCTGGCCTCAGTAGTTTTTATTTTATTTAAGGTTAAAGTTAGTCATAATCGTGCATCTGGTAACGATATAGGACAGGCCCATCACCGCCCCGTGAGTAAAGTTTCATGGGGCCGCGGCTCATACAGCCTTATACCGAGACCACCGAAAGATAGATCCATTTCCGATGGCCTTGATTATACGGTGAACAGAAACTCGATTGCGCCGCAGTTCCTTCGGCGCATTTTTTACTTGTTTTAGTATCTTGTGAAGGCCGAAGGAAACGGCAGTTTAATGCTTTTGTCTAGCCTAAATATAAAGAATATAATAAAAAAAAATCGGTGCTATTAAAACGTACTCTCTGTTGGCACATTCAGACACGTACTAACTTTCTCAAACTCGTTAAACATTTGGTCTCAGTCAAGCGATTGTCGTCTAGTCGGTTATTCGAATAACTTACATATTTATTATTATTATTATGATTATTATTATTATTATTATTATTATTATTATTATTATTATTATTATTATTATTATTCAGAAGATGAACCCTATTCATATGGAACAAGCCCAAAAGGGCCATTGACTTGGAATTCAAGCTTCCAAAGAATATTCATTAGGAAGAAGTAAGAGAAGGTAAAGGAAAATGCAGAAAGAAGAAGTCTCGCTTATTTAAAAAGGAAAAATAAACTAGTAAATTAATAAATGGATAAAAATGAACTAAAATGCAAGAAGAATAATATTAGGGTAGTAATGCAATTGCATCTTCGCTTGAACTTCTGAAGTTCCGATTGCACGACACCTTCTGGGAGGCTGTTCCATAGTCCAACGGTGGTGTGGAATAAAGGACCTCTGGAACTGATTGAGAGAATTGCATTGGTTGACGTCACTGACTTCGAAAATCCAGGTCTACTTTTACCGTCTACTCCTTTTCAGTAATATTTGGTCAGTCTGTTTTGGGGCCTGAAAGAAAACTCCTGTTATTTTTATAGATATCATTGAAGGTTTAAGAAAACAAACATGGTTCTGTTGACCAGAATCATTATTCATAACACTGTTCGTCGTTTCAGTATAAATTTAGCCCTTTTTTCGGGACAGTATAAATTTAGCCTTTTTTCGGACAGTATAAATTTAGGCTTTTTTCGGGCAGTATAAATTTTAGCCTTTTTTTTTCGGGCAGTATAAATTTAGCCTTTTTTTTTGGGCAGACTAAATTTAACCTTTTCGGAGCGTCTAAATTTAGCCTTTTCCGGACAGTCTAAATTAAGCCTTTTTTCGGACAGTCTAAATTTAGCCTTTTTCGAACAGTCTAAATTTAGCCTTAGTTCTGACATTCTAAAATTTTGCCTTTGTTCTGACATTCTAAAATTTTGCCTTTGTTCTGACTGTTTAAAATTTAGGTTTTTTTCGAGACAGTTTAGATTTAGCCTTTTTCGAAGTCTAAATTTAGCCTTTTGCTGACAGTCTAAAATTTAGTCTTTTTTTTCTGACAGTCTAAAATTTAGCCCTTTTTTTTTTTTGAAGGTCTAAAATTTAGTCATTTTCCGGAAAGTTTAGATTTAGCTTTTTTCGGACAATCTAAATTAGCCTGCCTATTCTTAACCCTCATATCTTAACCCTCAATAGAACAAAACCTCTTATACGTGAATTTCATTTTTACAAATCCTCATTCAAAACAACCTTTTTTCTTTACATCTCTGCAAATTATAAAACCATTTCAGAATATCGGCCGGCACTGATGAACTCTCAGTACCTCTACAAATTTTAGGCCAGAAACCCGACAAGTTTTCTCTAATTCTTCTCCCTAATTGTCGCTGTTCTTTCTTCCTTGAGATATTATCCATTCCCTTTCAAGCGCATCTCTGCGAGTTATCTGCACCTTTCCTCTTCTTTTCCTGATAAAAGACATCATTACTTTTAACAATGCTGATAGAGCCTCCAATCTGCATCTTTACTCACTTTCCTCCGGGATTCCTATCATCATCATCATCTCTCTCTCTCTCTCTCTCTCTCACTCTCTCCTCTCTCTCTCTCTCTCTCTCTCTCTCTCTCTCTCTCTCACAAACGCACACTTGCAATATATATATATATATATATTATATATATATATATATATATATAATATATATATATACATACATACTCGTGTATATATGATAGCTCCAAATATGTTCACATGTTGAATGAATACATTCAACATGTGAACATATTTCTCTAAACATTTCAAATCAAATTGCTGCTGTTATATAAGTGTTTTGTCTCATCAATTCCTTACATTCCTCAAGTTATTCAGGTGGCTTTTAATTTAATCCATCTTATCCTTCTAATTCTGCGTTCACGATCACAGTATCAAAATGAGATCTCTGACCCATTTACTTCTGGAGCTGTGTGAAGATGTGTTCGTATATTCTCCTTGGTTTAGGTTGGTTGCTCAGCTCCATAAAAACAAGTAAAAAATGCAGCGAGGTTTGTTCGGAAGGAATCGAGTTTTCAGTCCGGTGGTGGTCTCAGCCACGGCCCATAAAAATCTTAGCCGCGGGTCCATGAAACGCAGCCACGGTCCGGTGGTGGCCTATGTTGTTGGTACCTAAAGCGCTGGCAGAAGTACGATTATGGCTAATTTTAACCTTAAATAAAATGAAAACTACCGAGGCTAGAGGGCTGGCAATTTGATATGTTTGATAATTGGAAGGTGGATGATCAACATACCAATTTGCAGACCTCTAGCCTCAGCAATTTTTAAGATCTGAGGGCAGACGGACAAACAAAGCCGGCACAATAGTTTTCTTTTACAGAAGACTAAAAACACGCGTCACTTCTACGTACGTGACGGTTAAACCGAACTGAAATGACACGAAAAATCTCCCGCATCAATCCGGAAGCTTTCGTTATTTCAACCGGTTCCACATATTGCGTGGCGCTGACGACCTTAAATCCCGCGCCAGTGGTTTCTTTAGTAGCCAGTAAACGTTCATGTGAATCCCCGCGATTGGCCGCCGAGTGCAAGAGTGCCGGAATAAAGTTTCCTGGGCGATTCGACAAACCAACAAAACTAGTGAAGGGATGATAAAGTTTGTGGCTGTCGATCCTTGTAAAGTGAAAATCAAGGCACACTTCGCATTCCATTCAAAACTGTACGACGCTGAGATGCATATGGCTCCCGTACTTGCGTTAGACGGAGATGGAGGGAATCATTTGAAGGCTGAAGGTAGCGAATGTTATTTTAGAAGTCAAAAAAGGAGTAATAGAAGTAAAAATCAAAGAGAAGATATGAAATGCGCCCTCCTTACTAGACATTCTTGTTTTTGCCAAAGGGAGCCTAGACGGCAATACATAATATTCTATAAGTAATTCACATTCTATTAGTAGTGGGCATGGAATTATTTCATAGCTTCATTCCTGAAATTCTTATGCATTCTACGCCGTTAAAAATATATCAAGAGACGTAGCGCAGTCATAATGTTCGCCAGAGAGATTGCTCCAATTTTTTTTTTTTTTATTATTGGAAAAGGGCCACCAACGTTCGAAATACAAAATACAAATCATCAACACACGGTCTTTTTTCCTGGATAATTATCGAAGGCCATTATGATTTTTGTCATTGTTTTGTTGTTGCTGTAGTTATTGTCATGGAGAACCGTTAGAGAAGAGGGCCGTAAAAGCCATTCCGAAACATCACTCCTTTCTTTATGAGTAATTCTTCATCATCCTCATCATCATCGTCTTCTTCTTCCTCGTCAGTAGATTACCCGAATCCTTTTATTTTCGGGTTCCTGTTGAACGGGCGCCTCTTTATGGCCGACAAATAAATCATAAAAGGTTCCTTATCTGTCGATGAACGGAATACGGTTTGAAATCTTACTCTCATTCATTGTTTATCATTGTTAGTGATATGCGTTATTAATAAATAGTGATAATAATATTTTTTTATTATTGGTGATTATGAAACCTCCTCCTCTATCGTTGTATTATCATCGCCATTATTAAAAAGTACTCAGAGTAGCGTGAGTCTTAAAATGGAGAAACAGAGCCACGGTTATGTATATGTACATATATCTAAAGATAAAGTTTTATCTTTAAATATATGTACATATAAGAACTGTGGTTCTGTTTCTCCATCGCCATAATTAGCAATACGTTATCATTATTATTATTGCGTAATAAAAATCCATAATTTACATAGTAATATAGTTTACTACATAATTGTGGATTTATATTACACGATTTGTTCTTCCCGAGACTGTGAATTTCTTAGCAACCATTATTATTATTATTATTATTATTATTATTATTATTATTATTATTATTATTATTATTATTATTATTATTATCTCAATACTTCCCAAAGTCGTTTCGTAGCAGAGGTAGGGAGACGAATGAGCTGGTAGCGTGACCCATTCCATATCCTTGACAGAAATCAAGTTATATCGAGAAGGAGGAAGAAGAAGAAGAAGAAGAAGTATAAGGAGAAGAAGGAGAAATGGATAACGATGTAAGATGTAGATCAAGTTCCCCGACTTTTCCAACCCTGGAGATTGGTGTCGTCGGTTGGGGTGTGTGCCGTGGGGGGGTTGGGGTGTGTGCCGTGGGGGGGTTGGGGGGGAGAAGAGTGGGGGTTAGGGACTGGAGGACTAAGTCCCTATCTTTCATCGTTTCTTTTTCTGAACGGATTTGATTTTGATTTTTTTTTCTTGTGTTTTGTTATCTCTATATATTTATCATTTCAGCAAGCGTTTTGCTTCAGTTTTGTTTGTTTGTTAATTATTTGAGTTTTTTGTCAGTTTTAGGAAATGGTTTCCTTAGATTTATGTTACTTAGTTCAGTTTGATAAATGTGTTTTTTTTTTTCCTGGTCAGTTTAATGATTTAGTTTTGTTAATCTCTTTCAAATTTCTTGTCTTGTCTCGGACATGTTTATTACCTTCATTTTGTCGACTTGATAAAAGAAATTTTTGTCTAGTTTCGTGGTATTCTCTTTATTTCTGCTTATTTGGTTTACCTTTTTAGAGTATATTATATTAAGTTTTTTATTAATTTTTTTTCTGTTTGCTGGTTAATGTGGTCTGCTATTTTATGCACGACTGTTGTCTACACTTTTTCAGCTAATCCCCTGAAGAACTATTTTGTTCAAGTTTGCAAAACGCTGTTGTGACAGTTCTAATCCATGTTAAAGAAAAGATACAATTCTCTCTCTCTCTCTCTCTCTCTCTTCTCTCTCTCTCTCTCTCTCTCTCTCTCTCTCTCTCTCTCTCTCTCTCTCTCTCTCTCTCTCTCTCTCCCCCCAATTTGAACTCAGTCTAAAGTTTTTACAGTTATGGGCAATTGTACGAGTAAATCCTGTTATACTCCCAAAGTTGGTATTTCAAAACCTCTATTACTTTTGATTGGAAAGAATCTTTCGGATAGTTCCGTAAAAGAGAGATAGGAATGGAAAATATGGAAAACTCCTTCTCTTTCTGCTCTTTCTGGCCTGTTCTTCGATCTCTCTCTCTCTCTCTCTCTCTCTCTCTCTCTCTCTCTCTCTCTCTCTCTCTCTCTCTTTCACCCCGCCCACCAACCGCCCACCCTCCCACCCCGACCCAAACTCTGGCGCAAGCAGTTGCATTTGTTGAACTTTGAAAAATTCGGACTCTTCAATAACACGGCTGGGAACATATGCGTAAAGTGTTTAGATTTTTTAAAACTATTCAACAAATTGTAAGTACATTTTGCAGCTTTTTCTTTCGCGGGGGGCGGGGGTGCACTTTCGGTGCATAAACGCATGAAAAATACCAAACAAACAAAACTGCCCTCACTGAACTTGACTGTAACAAATAAAAGGCATAGGCCTAAATCGGGGTTCCAATATACAACCAGAAACTCATAGAATATGGTTCGGATTTAGGCTTTGATATAAACATTATATTCCAGGTATATGGCTCTATTATACAAACTGTATGCATCCTAGATTAGTATTCTAATAAAGATACAATATATTCCTAGTATAGGGTTCTGATGCACAATTTGATTACGCTTCTATGGAGGTCCTGATAACCAAGTAATCTGTTCTTTGTAAAGGATGCTATTATCCAAATTGTGTACTTGAAGGAAATGGCCTTGATATAGAAAGTGGTCATATATATATATATATATATATATATATATATATATATATATATATATATATATATATATATATATATATATATATATATATATATATCTGTTATATGTATATATAGATACATATATATATACATCTATTATATGTATATATAGATACATATATATGTGTCTGTATATATGTATATATATATATATATATATATATATATATATATATATATATATATATATATATATATATCTATATCTATATATAT
This sequence comes from Macrobrachium rosenbergii, assembly GCA_039081455.1. Taxonomy (NCBI): domain Eukaryota; kingdom Metazoa; phylum Arthropoda; class Malacostraca; order Decapoda; family Palaemonidae; genus Macrobrachium; species Macrobrachium rosenbergii. The sequence goes on from JANJGK010000001.1 coordinate 91,313,917, forward strand.
ACATATATATATATATATATATATATATATATATATATATATATATATCCAGTGCCTTTTTTATATCAAATGTTTGCTCCTCGGTTACGGTACTAGTACAAAGTATTGTACTTTAAAATATGTCTATATATACCCTTAGATTGTAGGTGTAGTATGCAGCCAATATAGTCTTCATTTACACGCATAATATTCGATCAATATATTCCTTGACTGATGACATATATCAAAGAAGAATATTTCAAATCCACATTCAGGCAGATATACAAGTGGCATACGTATTCAAATCTTGTTGCAAATCGTGTATATATGCAACAGGTAGAGTCTTATTATGGATTTATTCATGCACATGCAGCTTCATTAAAAGAGTTCATATAAGAAACATGTCGATTCCAGGAGGGTTGGATTCACGTATGTGGCTCGGTAATATTTTTTCCAGGGAGGTTAATAGAAATAGACTAGATTCTAGTATTTATTAGTTAATTCATTTAATATAGTTATTACAAAAATACTTACTAATTCAACTACTGTGCATAAGTTTGTTTGTTTTTTTTTTTTTTTTTTTGCATATTAATTAGCTCAGTCATTTTTATCTCCAGGACAACAACTATATGGTTAATCTACTTTTTCATCTACCGTTCATTCATTTGTTGTCCATTTTAGTTTCTGGAAAAGTTTTTCAAAAAGTACTGTAAAAATCTATGCACTGTTCGGTTTTTGTTCTGGTAATCCTCGACCAGAAACCTCAGCAATTAAGAGATATCATTCTTGAACCGGCTACTCTATTTTAAGATAATTGGAAGCTGATAGTCAGCTAAGTGGTCTAGTTAAACTATTTAAATAATAATAATAATAATAATAATAATAATAATAATAATAATAATAATAATAATAATAATAATAATAATAATAATAATAGATAATTAGAACGTATGCCCTGACCTTGGAAGGAGACGCAATTATTTCAGTCCTTTTAAAAATATTCAGATTTGAAGTCATAACCTTGTTTGTTTCTCCGACTAAGGTTTAAGAGCACTTGATATTGAGTTGTTTGGATGCCGTGTCCTCCATTTTAAGGTAGACATTCTTTCTTTTTTAATTACAAAGGACACTGGGACGGAAAACTTGATATCCCAACCTAAGTGAGAATCAGCTGACCAGTGTTTCGAGCTGAAAAATCGTTAATGCCATGGGAGTAATATTTAAAACTTACACAAACAGGTATTATTATTATTATTATTATTATTATTATTATTATTATTATTATTATTATTATTATTATTATTATTATTATTATTATTATTATTATATTTTTTTTTAATTTTTGGGTCTATCACAGTCATCCCATTCGACTGGGTGGTTTTTATAGTGTGGGGTTCCGGGTTGCATCCTGCCTCCTCAGGAGTCCATCACTATGTGCGCTGTTTCTAGTAGCACACTCTTCTGCATGAGTCCTGGAGCTACTTCGGCATCTAGTTTTTCCAGGTTCCTTTTCATGGATATCGGGATCGTGCTTAATGTTCCTATGGTTATGGGTACAATTTCCACCGGCATATTCCATATTCTTCTGATTTCTATTTTCAGCTTTTGATACTTATCAATTATTATTATTATTATTATTATTATTATTATTATTATTATTATTGAAGAGCTGCTTCCTTGGCAAACGAATATTTTTCTCGCAAATCAGTTCCGTATAGTTTCTAGCCTTGCCCAAATAGTAGTAAAAAAAAAAAAAAAAAAAAAAAAAAGACACCATGCATTCTGAATGAGAGTGTGTCGAGCAAACAAGTAAGACCACAGCCACCATGGCGAACGCAGTAGCGCTACGTATTTTTAATCCACCATCATTTCCCAGCGGATCTGTTTAGCGTTACCTAGGATTCGTACAACAAATAAATAAATAAAAGGGAGCACAACAATCTCTGTAAGACCTCTGGGAAATGGTAAAAGGTGCCGAGTGCCTCGAATCTAACCTGGGAAGCGTACGCAAGAACGAATTACCATCGGTGGTGTACGAGAGCCCTTCAGCGCAGCAAACAAGAGAGAGAGAGAGAGAGAGAGAGAGAGAGAGAGAGAGAGAGAGAGAGAGAGAGAGAGAGAGAGGAGGGGGGGGGGGGTAGCTTTCCTGAGAGCATCCTACGCTACAGCCACTCATGTTTTCGAATATAACAAGATCTGGACTGTATACAATAGACGGGCTTATTCCGCTTTTCTATCTGGTGTCTGTTATTTGTGTATGTATGAAGTTACAGAAGCACATACATACGTACATACATACATACAAAATACCGTACATTTCCAAAAATGCATACATACATATTTCCAAGAATGCACGAATACAGACTGTATATACATACATAAAAATAACGTAAAATATTTCCAAAAATACAGGCATACAGAAATACATTACAAATTAACGAAACATATTTCCAAGAATATACATACACATACGTACAAAATAACATATTTCCAAGATTGCTTACATACATACATACATACATACATACAAATTAACGAAAGAGATTTCCAAGAATATACACACACATACATACATTCAAAATAACATGTTTCCAAGAATACTCACGTACAGACATGCACACCAAGAATATAACGCAGGAAAAGGCGATATAATAAGTTACCTGCGGCCGTAAAACGGGGAGAAAAGAAAGCAGGAAGGAGAGCACCTCGGAAGATGAAGTACAGAAGAAATAACCATAAATCAGATGTGAGTTAATATCGATACAGATTGGGGAAAAGCGTTGTATTAATGGCCTCAGGACGCATAAAAACTCGTGCGTATTATGGGATCCTTTCCATCAGCCTTTAAATGGTTAGTTTTTTATAGGGATGTAGGTTACCTTGTGTATTGCTGTTGATAATATGTTATATGCATTTATGCACTTATAGTTCCTCGTTGGACGGATTGGTATCGTTCTCGGCTAGCACTCTGCTGGGCCCGCGTTCGATTCTCCGACCGGCCAATGAGGAATTAGAGAAATTTATTTCTGGTGATACAAATTCATTTCTCGTTATAATGTGGTGCGGAGTCCACAGTAAGCTGTAGGTCCCGTTGCTAGGTAATCAACTGGTTCTTAGCCACGTAAAATAAATCTAATCCTTCGGGCCAGCCTTAGGAGAGCTGTTAATCAGCTCAGTGGTCTGGTTAAACTAAGGTATACTTAACTATTTATATACTTTGTATATATATATATATATATATATATATATATATATATATATATATATATATATATATATATATATAATATATATATAAATATATATATATATATATATATATATATATATATATATATATATATATATATACGGGTCGTCGTATTGTATGAGCTGCTTCTCCCTCAAGTCTTCCATCACACAATCTCTCCATCTCTTTCTTGGTCTTCCTCGTCTTCTTCTATCCTGCACTTCCATGTAGGTGTCCGTACCATCTCAGTCTCCCCGCCTGCACTTTCTTTGTTATTTCTCCCACCTTTGTTGACCCTCTTATTTACTAGTTCCTAACCCTATCCTTCCTCGTTACACCAGACATCCATCCTAACATTTTCATCTTTGCTACACACACACACACACACATATATATATATATTTTATATATATATATATATATATATATATATATATCTATATATATATATATGTGTGTGTGTGTGTGTGTGTGTGTGTGTGTTTATATATCTGCATATATATATATATATATATATATATATATATATATATATATATATATATATATATATATATATATATATATATATATATAATCATATATATGTATGTGTTTGTATGTATCCGCATATATATATATATATATATATATATATATATATAATCATATATATGTATGTGTTTGTATGTATCCGCATATATATATATATATATATATATATATATATATATATATATATATATATATATATATATATATATATATATATATATATATATATATATATACATATATCTATATCTGTATCACACAACCAGCCAACCCTTATAAGACTTGACACTTAGCATCTCCCATAAACACTATTTTCAAGGTTATTACAGTCAATACATGACAAACACAAGAGAAAATATATAAAAGCATTGCACAAAAACATACGTACAGCAAAATTACCTCGTTGTATTTCCCAACACATGAGAAATATAAAAGAAAATATATAAGAAAATACAGAAAACATATTACTTTTATATAGATTACAAATATACCATAAGAAATATCATTATAATATATATATATATATATATATATATATATATATATATATATATATATATATATATATCATATGAGAACGACGGAAAAGAGAGAGAGCGAGAGAGAGAGGAGTCGGGTTTATGGAAAGAGGATAATATCATGTTTGACAGTGGTAGCTCATGAATCACGCATTGTTTCCGTTTCAGTGTCTTCAGTGTCTTCTTCTGCATTTATTTTGCTTACCATAGCAAAAGCCTTAGCCTGAGATAAGATGGGCAAAATCAGTGCAAACAAATGGTCCAACAAAAATACTTTTGTTGTGGAATTAGTTTACGTTGTCCCATGGACGATGATCGCATGTATTCGGGTTGTTGCTCACATATACTGTATGTTACTAATGTAGTTTAGTTGTTACTGGATGCTGACTTACGATGGATATTCCCAGTGCGAGCTATGTGTGTTTAGCCGCGTCACTGTAGTCCTGAGTTCTTGTCTTTCGTTGGTTCGAGCCCACCGGACGACGAACTTATTATCAGCTAAAAAATTCCCCTTCGGTAACATATATGAAAATATATTACTTCCGAGGTAGAGCGAATTGGATATTAAAGGACGTTTGTAGCTTAATGCATGTATATGAATGACGGTGATGTGATAAAAATTCATTCATATACATATATATATATATATATATATATATATATATATATATATATATATATATATATAGATAGATAGATAGATAGATAGATAGATATACTTCGAGAGATGTTTCTAAAGATTTTATCAAGCCATTTCTATTAGTATTTTGCTGGGTTGTGCACAATTATTTCTGCTGGTGAATTTTTACCTTTTAATTTTTTCGTCAGTAAGCAATTCGGTCAGTGTTTCTGTTAATTTCAAATAAGTATTTCTGTCTTCATTTCGGTAAGTTTCAAGTCATTTTTTCTTTTTAGTCTTTTCCTGGATATTTAAAAAGGATGCATTCAATACCTCGGTAAGTGTCAAATGAACATTTCTGTCAGTATCGGTATGTTTTTAATTAGCATAGGTGTCAGTACTAGTGTGCATTGTGCTTAGATTATTCTGTATGTTTCAATTGGATTTACATAAGCATTGCTCCCCGTAGGGGGGTAGTGCAGTCAGTGCACCTCATGGGGTGCACTGTAGGCATTACTAAAGGTCTTTTGCAGCGACCCTTCGGCCCCTAGCTGTAACCCCTTTTATTCCTTTTATTACTGTACATCCATTCATATTATCTTTCTTCCATCTTGCTATCCACCCTCTCATAACAATTATTTCATAGTGCAACTGCCAGGTTTTCCTCCTGTTACACCTTTCAAACCTCCTTTACTCTCAATTTCCCTTTCAGCTCTGAATGACCTCATAGGTTCCAGTGCTTGGCCTTTGGCCTAAAATCTATAATCCATAAGCATTGCTCTCTGTGCACTGATAAATATCTGATAAGCATTTCTGCTGTGTTTGATTAAATATTTATTTTTGTGTTTATGTCTGGTTTAAATGTGTAGATTTTAAGTCTGTTTTTTTGAGGTTGAGAATTAGCATTCCTACTAAAGTTCCACAATTTTAAATTATAACTTACGCCTATGCTCATGAGATTTGAAATAGGCACTTCAGTCAGTGCTTCTGAAATCAGGTAAAGTTGAAATAAAGATTTTCTCGTTTCTTTTACAAAGTTTAAATGTGCGTTTATGTCGGCATATTCGATGTTTCGATAAGTCTTTTTATCGGTGGTTTGGTAGAATTTGAATGAGCGTTCCTGTAATTTTTCCATAACCTTTATAGTGAGCTTGACTATTAATATCCATTCAGCGTAATTAACCGTTCTTTCATTATTTTCCGTAAACAATATAAAATTATTTTTGTCGATGTTCCATAGATTCCAGTACGAATTATATGTTTATTTAAATCTCTCGATGCTGTAACCTAGATTTTGCTTTAGTTATTACCCATACAGCTGAGACTGAATTTAGCCTTATCTGAAGTCTTTATTTTCCGTAAACAATATAAAGCTATTTCTCTCTATTTTCCATAGATTTCTACACGAATAATATCTGTGTATTTAAATCTCTTAATGCTATAGCCTGGATTTTGCTCTTCTTAACACCAATTACTACCCATACAGCTGAGACTGAATTTAGCCTTATCTGAAGTCTTTATTTTCCGTAAACAATATAAAACTATTTCCATCGATGTTCCATAGATTTCTATACGAATAATATCTGTATATTTAAATCTCTTAATGCTATAGCCTGGATTTTGCTCTTCTTAACACCAATTACTACCCATACAGTTGAGACTGGATTTAGCCTTATCTGAAGTTTACATTTCATTGCTCGAATTTACAGACTGTGCAACAACAATTGTGTGCAAAAATCAACCTGACGCCGCTAATTATCCTGAAAGAATTAATCATGAAGATTATCTACTTCCTCCTCCCTTGTCCTCGTCTTTGGCTTATTCTTAAAAGGACAATAAGTCATAGATAATGAGGACAAGCGGTTGTAATTATGCCCTTTTAATTTCCTTATTCTCTTTCGCTAATTTACTTTTACACGATTTTCTCCCCTCATTCTCTCGTTTTTATCACTTGCTTAACATAGATCCCCTCAGTCTCTGTTCCGTTTTTATCGGAACGTTCGTCCCATTTTAAGATATTTTGTCTGCAATTTGAGCTTCCCCTCTGTCACGCCTTATTCGATTCGCATCCTGACTTTTTTTTTTTTTTTTTTTTTTTTTTTTTTTTCTCAAAGCATAGCAGCAAATTTTTGCGTAAACTTCTTTCATATTTTTTGCGGTTTCGACTTTTGCATTCTGTTTTCAAGTACTCACTTTTCATATCTTTTATATATATCTCCTTTCGGAACTATTACATTCTGTTTTCAAGTACTCACTTTTCATATCTTTTATATATATCTCCTTTCGGAACCTTGACATTATTTACTGATTTCCTGTATCCGAATTACTCAACGTTTTCAATATCCCCTTGAAGTCCGCTGTCATTCCATCACGTCTCTAGCTTTCTTCTATTTTTCATTTTCTTCTATTTTTCATTTTCTTCTATCTTTCATTTTCATCTATCTTTCATTTCCTTTTTATTGATATAGTGACGCGTCACCTTGATCATCTGTCATGTTCCCTTCTTGTTGACCTCATCTGCTTTGATTTTTCCGCCTTGACATTATTCCTATGCTTCCTTGCTTCCCAGCACTTAAAGAAGACGTGAACATATTTCTTCTTTCTCGTCCATCACATTTTACATTTTCTTTTCATCGCGATCATTTCTCACATTCCCTTCTTATCAACATCGCCTTCTTTTATATTCCCGTCTTGTTAATTTCCCATCCTTCCCTGCTTCCCCGTACTTAGAGAAGACGTGAACATATTTCTTCTTTCTCGTCCAGCACATCTCTAGCTTTATTCCACTTTTTATTTTCTTTTCACCTCGATCATCTCTCACATTCCCTTCTTATCAACATCACCCTCTTTTATATTCCCGTCTTGTTAATTTCCCACCCTTCCCTGCTTCGCCGTACTTGAAGAAGACGTGAACATATTTCTTCTTTCTGGCATTGCAGGCTGGCCCTTAGGTGCATCAGCCACGACCCTGCAGCTGCAACATCAGAAGACGGTGAGCACCTTCACCCGCGAGAACAGCAGCAGCATCACCATCTCCATCGGCAGCAGGAGGGCCCAGAGCACCAACATGCAGCTGGGCATGAGCCTCAGCGGCAGCAGCAGCAGCCCCGTGGAACCCATCAAGCCCCTCCTGGACCTGAGCAACTCCGGGTCCGAGGACGAGGACGGGGAGTCACCCCCCTATCCCATCTTCGACGAGGCCGCCCCCAGGAACATCTCCTCCATGACAGGCAACGCCGCTTACCTGCACTGTCTCGTGCACAACCTGGGCAACAAAAGCGTAAGTCAACACGCTTATCGCATATCTTTTCAGTTGCATCTCGCCTATGCTTACTTTGCCTCGACCAACACCCGCTCCTCCCAACCCACATTTCCCACTCCCCCCCAACACAGACACACACACGCACATACACATTTACAACGCCTATCCTTCCCCCGACACCCACATCTCGCCTAAAATGTGTGGGAGAGAGAGAGAGAGAGAGAGAGAGAGAGAGAGAGAGAGAGAGAGAGAGAGAGAGAGAGAGAGAGAGAGAGAGAGAGAGTTGTTTGTCTAGCTTTGGCGGTGTGCTTTGCCCTTTCAGCTTTTCCACCCTTTACTTATGCTTTCACTGAGGTGCTATTTCGGTGATGTTTCAATTCCACGATGCCGTGGTTTTAAAGGAAAGAGTTCAATTTCAAAATATGCGCGATGCTTACTCGGCAAATGTTTGTCTATTTGCTTGTTGATAGGCGCGGGGTTTTTTGTGTGCGCGTTTGAAGAGTTTGCGCGCATAAATAAGTTACAGGCTATGACGCCCTTCTGTCATAAGGATGGGTAGGTTCTCAAATTTTGGAACATGAAAATCCATCACCGAGATACCCACTAGACCAGCCATAGTAGAGTAATGTTTCTCATTTATGTTGTCCAGAAAACATATTTTCAGAAAGCGATTTCCATCCCGTTTTCTGTTTGTGCCACAGGAATGGCAAATGACTTTCGACATTGGGAATGTAAATTAATTTTAATCTTAAAAGTTAAACAAACCACAATTAAGAACCCGAGCCCTTTCGGAAAAAGGTTTCGCTAAGTCCCTGTTGTGACTGACAGTCGGTTAATCTCTTTAATCGGTTGATCAATCATCTTTTAATCTGTCGATATGTTAATCAGCTGTGAGTTAATTAGTACTTCCGTCAATCACCGATTAAGACGCAAATTGACTGAGTGTCAAAAGAAAGAGATTGTGCTTCTCGGGACACTAAATACCAATTTCTCTGTTTAAATTAAGAAAAAACTTTATTATTAGTTGCAACTGTAATTAAATTATAATAAGGAGGGTTTTAGTTTTCTGTAAAAGAAAATTGTTGTGCCGGCTTTGTCTGTTAGTCCGCACTTTTTCTGTCCGCCACATATCTTAAATACTACTGAGGCTAGAGGGCTGCAAATTGGTGTGTTCATCATCCAGCCTCCAATCGTCAAACATACCAAAATGCAACTCTCTAGCCTCACTAGTTTTAATTTATTCAAGGTTGAATTTAGCCATAATCGTGCGTCTTGCAACTATATAGGACATGCCACCACCGGGCCATGGTTAAAGTTTCATGGGCCGCGGCTCATACAGCATTATACCGAGACCAATGAAAGATAGATCTCTTTTCGGTGGCCTTGATTATATCCTGTACAGAAAACTAGATTGTACCAAAGAATCTTCGGCGCATTTTTTCCTTTTGGGGGGGGGGGCGGGAACAGATGCACAATGCAAACCTCTAAAGCTGAGAAGGAATAAAGGACTTCTAAAACTGAGAAGGAATAAAGTACCTCTATAACTGAGAAGGAATAAATGACCTCTGGAACTGAGAAGGAATAAAGGACCTCTGGAACTGAGAAGGAATAAAGGACCTCTGGAACTTAGAAGGAATAAAGGACCTCTGAACTGAGAAGGAACAAAGGGCCTCTGGACCTAAGAAGGAATAAAGGACCTCTAGAACTGAGAAGGAATAAAGGGCCTCTGGAACTGAGAAGCAATAAAGGACCTCCGGAACTGAGATTCAATAAAGGACCTCCAGAACTGAAAAGAATGAAGGACCTCTGGAACTGAGAAGGAATAAAGGGCCTATAGAACTTAGAAGGAATTGGGGACCTCTGAGACTGATAAGGAATAAAGAACCTCTGGGACTGATTAGGAATAAAGGACCTCTAGAACTGAGAAGGAATAAAGGACCTCTGGGACTGATAAGGAATAATGGACCTCTAGAACTGAGAAGGCATAAAGGACCTCTAGGACTGATAAGGAATAAAGGACCTCTGGGACTGATAAGGAATAAAGGGCCCCTGGGACTGATAAGGAATAAAAGACCTCTGGGACTGATAAGGAATAAAAGACCTCTGGGACTGATAAGGAACAAAGGACCTCTGGGACTGATAGGAATAAAGGGACCCTGGGACTGATAAGGAATAAAAGACCTCTGGGAATGATAAGGGACAAAGGACCTCTGGGACTGATAAGGAATGAAGGACCTCCGGAACTGAAAAGAATAAAGGACCTCTGGAGCTGAGAAGGAATAAAGGGCCTCTGAGACTGATAAAGAATAAAGGCCTCTAGAACTGGGAAGGAATAAAGGGCCTCTGGAACTGAGAAGCAATAAAGGACCTCCAGAACTGAGAAGGAATAAAGGACCTCTGGGATGATAAGGAATAAAGGACCTCTAGAACTGAGAGGGAATAAAGGATCTCTAGTACTGAGAAGGAATATAGGACCTCTGGAACTGAGAAGGAATAAAAGATCTCTGGGACTGATAAGAAATAAAGAACATCTAGAGCTGAGAAGGAACAAAGGACCTCTAGAACTGAGAAGGAATAAAGGACCTCTAGAACTGAGAAGGAATAAAGGACCTCTAGAACTGAAAAGGAATAAAGGACCTCTAGAACTGAGAAGGAATAAAGGACCTCTGGAACTGAGAAGGAACAAAGGACCTCTAGAACTGAGAAGGAATAAAGGACCTCTAGAACTGAGAAGGAATAAAGGACCTCTCGAACTGAGAAGGAATAAAGGGCCTCTAGAACTGAGAAGGTATAAATGGCGTCTAGAACTGAGAAGGAATAAAGGGCCTCCGGAACTGAAAAGACTAAAGGACCTGTGGAACTGAGAAGGAATAAAGAACCTCTAGAACTGAGAAGGAATAAAGGTCCTCTAGAGCTGAGAAGGAATAAAGGACCTCTGGAACTGAGAAGGAATAAAGGACTTCTGACTCTGATGAGGAATAAAGGACCTCTAGAGCTGAGAAGGAATAAACGACCTTCTAGAACTGAGAAGGAAAAAAGGACCTCTAGAACTGAGAAGGAATAAAGGACCTTTAGAATTGAGAGGGAATAAAGGCCTTTACCTCCGTAACTGGGAAGGATTAAAGGACCTCTGGAACTTAGAAGGAATAAAGGGCCTCTGGAACTGAGAAGTAATATAGGACCTTTAGAATTGAGAAGAAATAAAGAACCTCTAGAACTGAGAAGGAATAAAGGCATTTAGTTCCGGAACTGAGAGGATATAAAGGACTTTACCTATGGAACTGAGAAGGAATGAAGGACCTTTGGAACTGAGAGGGAATACAGGGCCCCTGGAACTGAGAAGGAATATAGGACCTCTAAAACTGAGAGGAAATAAAGAACTTCTAGAACTGAGAAGGAATAAAGGACCTCTGGAACTGAGAAGGAATGAAGGACCTTTGGAACTGAGAGGGAATAAAGGACCTCTAGAACTGAGAAGGAATATAGGACCTCTAGAACTGAGAAGGAATAAACGACCTCTAGAACTGGGAAGGAATAAAGGACCTCTAGATCTGAGAAGTTTGCTGAACAGCAGCGCCAATATGCAGTAAATGTTCCTCTTTGTCTTCAACCCGTTTCACTCTTCCCACAAATCTTCCATCATATCTTCCCATCCTTCATCTCCCACACGCTGCTTTTATTCAGCACCCGTCACCTTTCACCCCTCCCCCTCTTATCCCCCCCTCCCCCCTCATATCCCCCCCCCCTTCCCCCACCCGCTTCACCGTGAAGACCGGTTAGGGATCACGAAAACTTTTCTACTATCTTATCTTTTCTTATCAAACATAAGAAGATACACGGACAAAGTTCCATTAGCGATTTTTGCTCTTAAAGGCAATGCGATTGTGTGATATGCAAATAACAAGATTCCGACCCAGTTTCCACTTTGCATATAAAAAGAAACTTACTTCGAGAGGAGATTGCCTTTACTCTACCAGGTATATATATATACTGTATATATACATACTCGTATATATATAATATGTATATATATAACATATATACATACATACATATATATATATATATATATATATATATATATATATATATATATATATATATATATATATATATATATATATCTGCACAGAAAAAGCCACATAACATTCAGCATCTGCATATATGGATTTGGTATGTAAAGACGCTTTCTCTTTCTCTCTCTCTCTCTCTCTCTCTCTCTCTCTCTCTCTCTCTCTCTCTCTCTCT
>JANJGK010000001.1:91331305-91356197 GCA_039081455.1 Macrobrachium rosenbergii
AGGCAATTAACATTGTTCGACAGTTCCGTCTCCGCCGCTGCCGTTTTTCACTTGATGCTTTCCAGGATTAAAGAGACGAGTCAAAGGATTTCCTTCGCGTTCTGATTGCTCTTCTTTTATCCTTCTCTCGAGTTTTCTGTCGGAGAAAAGCAACGCTGTTAATCACAGATTGAAGGGAAACGCGTTAAAAATTAAATGATCAAGATAGACCGAGAGGAAAGTTGTGGAATAAACGTAATTATCATCTTTAAGAGGCAGTGGAATGCCGACGGATAGGAAGCAGAGGGACCTTTTAAGAATAATAAAATGTATGAGAAGATTGAAGCAGTAAGACGTACATATTCATCTTTATGAGTAAAAAGCCATAGTAATGTACTGTATATGAGTGCTTGTATTTTTCCAATACAAAAAAAGAGGTAATAAAAAAGCTACCGGGTTTTTCAACCTTCTTTTTGTATTTTGGAAAAATGCAATCACTCATATACATTATTGTGGCTTTTCATCTATTAGTTCCGGTCACATCATAGTTATGCACCATAGATATTCATCTTTGTTGACAAGAAGTGGTATAGTAGACATATATATATATATATATATATATATATATATATATATATATATATATATATATATATATATATATATATATATATATATATATATATATATCCGGATCTTCATTTCAATTCAGTTAAGGATTATTGAAAGAAATAAAAACCAAACGGCAGGAAATATAAGACAGGAAGGCGGGAAGGCAAACAACAATATCTGATTTGAGAGGAAATGAGATAGACACTAATTTCTTCATCCGAATTCAGGAACGAAGCGCAGACAAAGAGAAGCGACGGAAGAAGCGAAGAATAAAAGTTGGCCAGAAAGAAAAATAACGGGGCAAACATAAATATCTTACTTGACAGGAGGAGAGTGAGACATTTTACGTCTTTGCTGAAATTCGCGTCCGAAATGCTGCCGATCAGAGAAGCAAAAAGATTTATGAAATGTAAGAAAGGGCAGAAGGAAAAGCGGCGAGACAGGCGGGAATATTTCATCCGACGGCTGGGGGGGAGAATGACCAATTTTCCGAATTGCCGGCAAGAAAAGTCTGCTAAGGTTAAGTATACCTTAGTTTAACCAGACCACTGAGCTGATTAACAGCTCTCCTAGGGCTGGCCCGAAGGATTAGATTTATTTTACGTGGCTAAGAACCAGTTGTTTACCTAGCAACGGGACCTACAGCTTATTGTGGAATCCGAGAAAATGAATTTCTATCACCAGAAATAAATTCCTCTAATTCTTCATTGGCCGGTCGGAGAGTCGAACGCTGGGCCAACAGTGTGCTTGCCGGGAGCTCTACCCACCCCCCCCAATAAAATTCTTCTAATGTAGGGTAATCATTCAAGGTTCAGTTTACGCGTCAAGGGAGCGAATTATTATTGAGGACGTTAAACCGTATGCTGACGCAATGCCGGAAAAAAGGACTGAAGAAGAGAGCGTGGAAGAGAGTGAGTACTTTTAGGAAAAGGAAACAGAAATCGAAAGAAAACAAGTAAAATATGCGCCGAAGTTTCTTCGGCGTAACCGAGTTTTCTGTACAGCCGCTACAGCGTATAATCAAGGCCACCGAAAATAGATCTGTCCTTTCGTTGGCCTCGGTATAATGCTGTATGAGCCGCGGCCCATGAAACTTTAACCACGGTCCGGTGGTGGCATAGCCTATATCGTTGTCAGAAGCACTATTATGGTTAACTTTAACCTTAAATAACCTTAAATGAAATAAAAACTTCTGAGGCTACAGGGCTGCATTTTGGCATGTTTGATGATTGGAGGGTGGATGATCAACATACCAATTTGCAGCCCTCTAGCTTCAGTATTTTTAATATCTGAGGGCGGACAGAATAAGTGCGGACGGACAGACAAAGCCGGCACAATAGTTTTCTTTTACAGAAAGCTAAAAATCTAAATATCATAACGAAGAGCTTGGATTGCATTCACGAAAAAAGAGAAGTTTTAATACCAACTCGTGCGAAAACAAAGTCATGTAGAAAAAGAAATTCTTTACAAGCGAGTGTGAAAGGGGAAAGATAATCGAGAAACCCGGAAATGAGAAAAAATATAGAAATACAGAAGTATTTCCCCGCCAAATGTAGAGATCTTAATAAAAAAAAAAAAAAATTTAAAAAAAGCGCTGATCACTATCACCGACATAAAAGTGAACATGAGAGAAACATGACTCGAACCAAATACGAAATCGGACAGTCCGACGGGTGAGAGCAATCAAGTACTGCGGCTAATTCTCTCGGAAGTAAAGAAGATGCGGCGGGAAAAATAGACAGTGGAGGCGAAAAGAGAGAAACCCGATATATTATACACGCATGAAAGGGAGGAGAGAGAAAAGAAAATGGCGATTGAGTAAGACTTCAGTATCGAGGTTTATGCCCGGCATCTGCCGCTGTCGAACGCTGATGATTTTTTGATGAAGTCTCTGACTAGCCGGCAATGCACTCCGCGCTGAACCCGAAAGGGAACAAAAAGTATTGGAGCAGGATAAGAAGAAGAAGAAGAAGGGAAAGAGGTCTTAGGATGGGATGGTTAAGAATGAGACGAAAGGGGGAGGATGAAGATCGGTAAATATACATGATACATGGGACGGTAGGGGGAGCAGAACATTCAGGAAGGATATCCATTTTTAAGAAAAGATGTGAACGATGTCAGAGACGAACAAAATACGGGGGCAAATATGATAGCCGAAGAGGAAGGCTAAGAAAAGAAATGAAGAATCGAATAAAAAGTGGAGTGGGAAACGTTTCTATAAATGATGGGGAAGCATGTTGAAGCGATGCAGCCTCGAATTTGTTTTGAATATCAATGAGCTTGGGAAGCTCTTGGTCACTTTATTTTCGAGTTATTGTGCTAAAAAGGATAATAACTTAGAGTGAACACCACTTCTCGGATTGTCTTTGTTTACTGAAAAGGAAGAAATAATTTTATAAATAAATGGTACGTTTCATTAGGAATAAGAAGCAAAATATAGATTACATTTCTAGAGAGAGAGAGAGAGAGAGAGAGAGAGAGAGAGAGAGAGAGAGAGAGAGAGAGAGAGAGAGAGAGATTATAACGATAAGTAGAAATGGTAAGAATTAGCAATGCTCGGAGAAATATCCAGGTGGCAAAATGGGAAGGAAAGTAAACAAAATGCGAAAAATTCAAAGAAAACAAAACATACACACATATCTGTTTCACCGAGGGATTTAATGCTGTTGTCATCAGGAAGGTATTTTTGCAGACCCCTAAAAAGAGGGCGTCTTGGGGAAAGAGGAGAAGCCATCTGTTCATTAAAGATTCATGAATCCCACAGGATCTCTTCCTGGTCTTATGTATGTCCGCTGTTTGCCCTGTTTTCCGCAATTGACGCCGACGATGGCAGGGAGGAAAATGTTTCCGAATGGGAGAATGCGGTCGTTTTTAAAGCATCAGCTGGCAGGAGGAGGAGGAGGAGGAGGAGGAGGAGGAGGAGGGGGAGGAGGAGAAGAGGACTATGCTGATGATGATCAGGTGATGAAAAGGAATGCTGATGTTTGTACTGATGATTGCCATCGTGGAGGAACTCTGAATGACAAGTGTTGTTTTGATGATGATGATGTATGGGTAAATTGACAGTGGAATTATAAAGCTAATTGAAATGATCTATGGATTAAGTAAATGCAAGGTTAATGCTGATGGATCCTTGTCAAGTGATTTTGCAGTCAAGTGTGGAGCGCTTGCAAGGAAGTGTTATCATTGGAAATGTTATCATTTTCACCTTTGCTCCTGCCCTTCTCTTAGATTCCCTAACGGGAGGTGGGCGAGAAGCAGGAATATTTTATTTAATTTTTGCTGAAGGAAATTTGACGTAGAAAGAAAATCATATAGTTTGACAAGAGCATAGATCATCCTAACGCATTTTTCCTTTTGGATGATGAAACAAGCCCTTTTTCATGTTTTAAAGGTTCTTGGCATTCCAACGAAGGCAAAATGTTCCAAAATCTGAAGGTGGTGGAAGGCTAGATTTCAATCCATGCACATTTATGGGAAATCGGAATTTCCGCTTGTCTTGCGACCAATCGTAAGTCAAAGGCAGTCACCGACCACAGCTGTAGCCTACAACGAGATAAGCCAGAATGACAGGGCACTTTGCTCTGGTATGCATGCGTGACAGAGTTTCCGGAACGACTTGTCAAAGCGACTGAATTGCAAATGTAAAAGGGGTCTTTTTAACAGACACGTCCGAGCGACTTGGCCGACAGATTTTTAAAAACGAGCAAGAAATGCGTGGACCTAGTCAACGGTCGTCCGACATGCTTGGAGAATGCTAAAGAGTATCAGAACGAAAAGCCTATACTGTCTGGTAAGCCATCGACTTGTTGAAATGTATGGAGCTGTGACACCATGAATTGTAGGCAATAAATAAACGTGATAGATGTGGTGGCTAGGTGGGTACTGCGAGAATACCCAAGACAAGAAAGGACTTTTTCTCTGCCTCAGCAGAACAGTGACCAAAATGGTAACTGTAGAGAATGGAGATTTCATGTCCGGGGAAATGAAAATAAAATGTAAGGAGAAAGTAAGGTCAAGGTCACTGATTAGACGAATTACTCTCAGATCAATTATCTCGGTAAAAAATAAATAAGTAAATAAAAAAGAAAAAAAGATCGCAGCGACAGATTTTGCCAACAGGAAATATCGAAACCGAAGCTGTTTGAATTGTAACTTTTTCTCAAGACAAAACTGAAATGATCAAACCAGCAAAATGTTGAGGAGAAAGAGTTCATTTTCATTTTCCCCGAAAGGAATTAATGAACTAGGTGGATGTGAACACAGAATTGTAATATGTGTCTCGAGAGCAAGTACGGAACCATATTCGGATGTGTTTCCAAGAAAACAGAAGTCAGGTGATAAACTAGTAAAAAAAAATGCGCCGAAGTTTCTTCAGCGCAATCGAGTTTTCCGCACAGCTTATAATCAAGGCCACGGAAAATATATCTATCTTTCGGTGGTTTCGGCATAATGCTGTATGGGCCTCGGTGCCAGAAGCACGATTATGGCTAACTTTAACCTTAAATAAAATAGAAACTTCTGAGGCTAGAGGTGCTGTAATTTGGTATGTTGATGATTGAAGGGTGGATGATCAGCATACAAATTTGCAGCCCTTTAGCCTCAGTAGTTTTTTAGATCTGAGGGCGGACAGAAAAAGTGCGGACGGACACACAAAGTCAGCACATTAGTTTTCTTTTCAGAAAACAAAAAAAGTCATTCGAGATACAACTGAAGGGTTTGTGGGAAATGAAGGAGAAACGGCATTGAGAGTAGAATCGTAGGCATGCATGAATGCGTGAAGTGGTAAACATTACTGAACTTGTAATGGGTTCAAACTTCAAACTTAATGAAGTTCCCTTAAGTCTTTTACTATGTTTTATTATGCATAGAATCTGTTTGCTGAGAACGAAAGAATAGAACCAAATAGCAGCTGATTATGTCCCCATAAATTAAATAACCAGTAAGAACTCTGTTCTCTTTGCTAGATAGTGGTTAGTGTCGTGAAATGCCACTCAGATGTCGCGGCTTCGCGTCTCCCCCAAGGCGATGAAAAATCACTGGCTCTGTATCATGATCAGCTACTGCTGCAGTGTGCCGTCTGCGATTGAAGCTTGAATTTCGAGTCAATGGCCCCTTTGTGCTTGTGCCATGTTTATAGGTTTCATCTGGCCCAGCGTTCGACTCTCCGACCGGCCAATGAAGAATTAGAGGAATTTATTTCTGGTGATGGAAATTCGTTTCTCGTCATAATTTGGTTCGGATTCCACAATAAGCTGTAAGTCCCGTTGCTAGGTAACCAGTTGGTTCTTAGCCACGTAAAATAAATCTAATCCTTCAGCCCAGCCCTAGGAGAGCTGTTAATCAGCTCAGTGGTCTGGTTAAACGAAGATATACTTAACTTTATGGGTTTCATCTACTGAAATAATCCTGATGGGTTCCGGCGTTTGGTCTTCAAGACCTAAATTTCATAATCATTCAATCAATCTACTGAAGTAATAATGATAATAATAATAATTTTCACACATAAATGATTCTGATCTCATTTTACATTGATCATTTTGATGGTGATCGCAATGCAGCAGGTTCAACACTGGTGCGTAAGATATTAGTAATAGTTTGGGGATAGATGAAAATTGCAAGGACAGTGTTGTTAATGGCGAAATAAATGATGAAAAGAAAGATTAAAAAAGGATACAGTAAAGTTGGCGATTGAGGTGCAGGGGTAAATAATTAGTGATGCCAAAAAGATAAGTCTGTTTCTAAATGAATCTCAGGATAATAACAACATCTTAAGATGATTACGATGAGTAAGGTAATGAAGATATGAGGGAGAACTGATTGTTCTGAATATAAACGACGTAGAAGAGTCTAAGACAGGCTTGCCAACTACATGATCTAGAAATCCGGGAGATCGCGCGCAAAAGTACACGCACACACACACACACACACTCACATATATATATATATATATATATATATATATAAATTTCTGACTCACGTCGGGATCGAACCCAGGTCTCTCAGGTGGAAAGCAAGGGCGTTACCCACTGGGCCATACAAGTCTAAAAGAAGTTGGAACCTGAGAGCAACTGCACCCAAGGAATTACCTGGGCAAGCTAACTGCTTGCATACCAGCGAGTTTTCCCCAACTTCCCGACTCAGCAATGACCCAATAGACAACATTTCATTCGAATTATCCCTTCTGAGTGAATAAGATAGAAATCATCAACACACAATCACGTGTGGAACAGAAATAAATTTCTGACTCACGTCGGGATCGAACCCAGGTCTCTCAGGTGGAAAGCAAGGGCGTTACCCACTGGGCCATACAAGTCTAAAAGAAGTTGGAACCTGAGAGCAACTGCACCCAAGGAATTACCTGGGCAAGCTAACTGCTTGCATACCAGCGAGTTTTCCCCAACTTCCCGACTCAGCAATGACCCAATAGACAACATTTCATTCGAATTATCCCTTCTGAGTGAATAAGATAGAAATCATCAACACACAATCACGTGTGGAACAGAAATAAATTTCTGACTCACGTCGGGATCGAACCCAGGTCTCTCAGGTGGAAAGCAAGGGCGTTACCCACTGGGCCATACAAGTCTAAAAGAAGTTGGAACCTGAGAGCAACTGCACCCAAGGAATTACCTGGGCAAGCTAACTGCTTGCATACCAGCGAGTTTTCCCCAACTTCCCGACTCAGCAATGACCCAATAGACAACATTTCATTCGAATTATCCCTTCTGAGTGAATAAGATAGAAATCATCAACACACAATCACGTGTGGAACAGAAATAAATTTCTGACTCACGTCGGGATCGAACCCAGGTCTCTCAGGTGGAAAGCAAGGGCGTTACCCACTGGGCCATACAAGTCTAAAAGAAGTTGGAACCTGAGAGCAACTGCACCCAAGGAATTACCTGGGCAAGCTAACTGCTTGCATACCAGCGAGTTTTCCCCAACTTCCCGACTCAGCAATGACCCAATAGACAACATTTCATTCGAATTATCCCTTCTGAGTGAATAAGATAGAAATCATCAACACACAATCACGTGTGGAACAGAAATAAATTTCTGACTCACGTCGGGATCGAACCCAGGTCTCTCAGGTGGAAAGCAAGGGCGTTACCCACTGGGCCATACAAGTCTAAAAGAAGTTGGAACCTGAGAGCAACTGCACCCAAGGAATTACCTGGGCAAGCTAACTGCTTGCATACCAGCGAGTTTTCCCCAACTTCCCGACTCAGCAATGACCCAATAGACAACATTTCATTCGAATTATCCCTTCTGAGTGAATAAGATAGAAATCATCAACACACAATCACGTGTGGAACAGAAATAAATTTCTGACTCACGTCGGGATCGAACCCAGGTCTCTCAGGTGGAAAGCAAGGGCGTTACCCACTGGGCCATACAAGTCTAAAAGAAGTTGGAACCTGAGAGCAACTGCACCCAAGGAATTACCTGGGCAAGCTAACTGCTTGCATACCAGCGAGTTTTCCCCAACTTCCCGACTCAGCAATGACCCAATAGACAACATTTCATTCGAATTATCCCTTCTGAGTGAATAAGATAGAAATCATCAACACACAATCACGTGTGGAACAGAAATAAATTTCTGACTCACGTCGGGATCGAACCCAGGTCTCTCAGGTGGAAAGCAAGGGCGTTACCCACTGGGCCATACAAGTCTAAAAGAAGTTGGAACCTGAGAGCAACTGCACCCAAGGAATTACCTGGGCAAGCTAACTGCTTGCATACCAGCGAGTTTTCCCCAACTTCCCGACTCAGCAATGACCCAATAGACAACATTTCATTCGAATTATCCCTTCTGAGTGAATAAGATAGAAATCATCAACACACAATCACGTGTGGAACAGAAATAAATTTCTGACTCACGTCGGGATCGAACCCAGGTCTCTCAGGTGGAAAGCAAGGGCGTTACCCACTGGGCCATACAAGTCTAAAAGAAGTTGGAACCTGAGAGCAACTGCACCCAAGGAATTACCTGGGCAAGCTAACTGCTTGCATACCAGCGAGTTTTCCCCAACTTCCCGACTCAGCAATGACCCAATAGACAACATTTCATTCGAATTATCCCTTCTGAGTGAATAAGATAGAAATCATCAACACACAATCACGTGTGGAACAGAAATAAATTTCTGACTCACGTCGGGATCGAACCCAGGTCTCTCAGGTGGAAAGCAAGGGCGTTACCCACTGGGCCATACAAGTCTAAAAGAAGTTGGAACCTGAGAGCAACTGCACCCAAGGAATTACCTGGGCAAGCTAACTGCTTGCATACCAGCGAGTTTTCCCCAACTTCCCGACTCAGCAATGACCCAATAGACAACATTTCATTCGAATTATCCCTTCTGAGTGAATAAGATAGAAATCATCAACACACAATCACGTGTGGAACAGAAATAAATTTCTGACTCACGTCGGGATCGAACCCAGGTCTCTCAGGTGGAAAGCAAGGGCGTTACCCACTGGGCCATACAAGTCTAAAAGAAGTTGGAACCTGAGAGCAACTGCACCCAAGGAATTACCTGGGCAAGCTAACGCCCTTGCTTTCCACCTGAGAGACCTGGGTTCGATCCCGACGTGAGTCAGAAATTTATTTCTGTTCCACACGTGATTGTGTGTTGATGATTTCTATCTTATTCACTCAGAAGGGATAATTCGAATGAAATGTTGTCTATTGGGTCATTGCTGAGTCGGGAAGTTGGGGAAAACTCGCTGGTATGCAAGCAGTTAGCTTGCCCAGGTAATTCCTTGGGTGCAGTTGCTCTCAGGTTCCAACTTCTTTTAGACTTGTATGGCCCAGTGGGTAACGCCCTTGCTTTCCACCTGAGAGACCTGGGTTCGATCCCGACGTGAGTCAGAAATTTATTTCTGTTCCACACGTGATTGTGTGTTGATGATTTCTATCTTATTCACTCAGAAGGGATAATTCGAATGAAATGTTGTCTATTGGGTCATTGCTGAGTCGGGAAGTTGGGGAAAACTCGCTGGTATGCAAGCAGTTAGCTTGCCCAGGTAATTCCTTGGGTGCAGTTGCTCTCAGGTTCCAACTTCTTTTAGACTTGTATGGCCCAGTGGGTAACGCCCTTGCTTTCCACCTGAGAGACCTGGGTTCGATCCCGACGTGAGTCAGAAATTTATTTCTGTTCCACACGTGATTGTGTGTTGATGATTTCTATCTTATTCACTCAGAAGGGATAATTCGAATGAAATGTTGTCTATTGGGTCATTGCTGAGTCGGGAAGTTGGGGAAAACTCGCTGGTATGCAAGCAGTTAGCTTGCCCAGGTAATTCCTTGGGTGCAGTTGCTCTCAGGTTCCAACTTCTTTTAGACTTGTATGGCCCAGTGGGTAACGCCCTTGCTTTCCACCTGAGAGACCTGGGTTCGATCCCGACGTGAGTCAGAAATTTATTTCTGTTCCACACGTGATTGTGTGTTGATGATTTCTATCTTATTCACTCAGAAGGGATAATTCGAATGAAATGTTGTCTATTGGGTCATTGCTGAGTCGGGAAGTTGGGGAAAACTCGCTGGTATGCAAGCAGTTAGCTTGCCCAGGTAATTCCTTGGGTGCAGTTGCTCTCAGGTTCCAACTTCTTTTAGACTTGTATGGCCCAGTGGGTAACGCCCTTGCTTTCCACCTGAGAGACCTGGGTTCGATCCCGACGTGAGTCAGAAATTTATTTCTGTTCCACACGTGATTGTGTGTTGATGATTTCTATATATATATATATATATATATATATATATATATATATATATATATATATATATATATATATATATATTATATATATACACATATATATATTACAATTTTTCTTTGGCCCATTGGTAACAATTTCTTAAAAAATTAAAATTACATTTTACTTAAAAAATATTTTTCTAAAATTCCGGGAGGAGTCGAAGCCATTTTGGGAAACGGGAGAATGTACAGGAATACGGGAGAATCCCGGCGAATCCGGGAGGGTTGGCAAGCCTAGTCTAAGGGTACTGATGTATACTAAAAAGAAAATGCAAATTCGCTGTAGGTGCGGAAGAAAACATCGCTACTCAATGTTTTGCCCGATTCCGCGAACGCACGGTGCATGCAGAGTCCGAATTAGTGGTTTTCGTTCCGGGAAGAGACATCTAATACGTATTTATTGTTATAGAAGCATTCTTAAAGAAGAACACTTGACAGAATAGGAGGTCCCGTTTGCATTCGCTCGCTTGTAGTGCTTTCTAACTTGATAAGGTTTTATTCAGTCTTTTACGATAGTGAGTGAAGTTTCGGATTACACATGCGCAGTTTGCGTTCGTTGGTTTCAACATCTGGGACCCGTTTGAATAACTGCTCAGAAGAATTTTAGCACTGGCTGCACTTATACATTTATTAGGAGACGCTTCTGTCAGTCTTTATTTGTTCCATCCTTCTCCCTGTACGTCGGCTTGACTTGAAAAAAATCATGAATGTTGTCACGGAATAATATCAAGACTTAGAAGAATTTAATTTACCATTCGTAAGATTTTTACTTCTGCAAAATTCTTAGTTTCTTAATAACAACAATGTTTCTGTTTTTTTTTTTTAATGTGCATGTCTATCTGATAAAATTGCAAAGGATTTCTGAAATATGCTGAGTTTTCTTCAGATGTATTTCTTTATTTCATACAACTCTAACTTCACCTCTTTCTTTTTTCGAATTCTTCAACAGCGAAGACTTTATTCAGCGCACCAGTATTTTTTATTTTGATCAGATCAGAATTGTGTCTGATATATTTGTTCTGAATATATTCCTCATAAATGTATATGAAGTCAGAAGAGTCTAATTCAGATGTGGAAAATTCACACGTGACTCTTTCACTAATGAATTCATTTCTAAGCCTTGCATCATTAAATATTCCATTTGGAAAATGTGTTTCCTCCTTTGCCACAGTAAATCTGATTTAATTCAGGCAGTTAAATCAGGCAATTCATTGCTAAACATAATTGTTTATGAAGGATTCTGTTCGACTTCTCCTGCCTTTAATTTTTTTGGAAGAAATTACTTTCACTTACAACATAACGATATCTTTTTACAAAAAATTTTAGCTTTACATGTTTTATTTTCACTTCTATTGATAAATATGTTTTATCTTTGCAATATTTGGAATTAATTTCACATAAGTTTATCCCCAGTAGAGTTATTTACTCTCTAAATATTTTTTCTTAGTCGATGCCGTCCAGGTAATTGTTTAGTATTTTAAATGTCACTTTTTTTCTCTTCACTTCTTACATATTGAATAATGCATCCGGTTCTAAAATCTATACAAATAAACCGTAAGTACAAAAACCGCATAGAAGAGACATTAAAAACAATTACGATTTTTGTGTCAAATTTTCATTTTGTGTCGAATTCTCTTTTTGCGTCAAATTCTCTTTTTGTGTCGAATTCTCTTTTTGTGTGTCAAATTCGCTTTTTGTCACATTCTCTTTTTGTATCGAATTCTCTTTTTGTCAAATTCTCTTTTTGTATCGAATTCTCTTTTTGTGTCAGATTCTCTTTTTGTATCGAATTCTCTTTTTGTGTCAAATTCGCTTTTTGTGTCGAATTCTCTTTTTGTGTCAGATTCGCTTTTTGTGTCGAATTCTCTTTTTGTGTCAAATTCTCTTTTTGTGTCGAATTCTCTTTTTGTGTCAAATTCGCTTTTTGTATCGAATTCTCTTTTTGTGTCAAATTCTCTTTTTGTGTCGAATTCTCTTTTTGCGTCAAATTCTCTTTTTGTATCGAATTCTCTTTTTGTGTCAAATTCTCTTTTTGTATCGAATTCTCTTTTTGTGTCGAATTCTCTTTTTGTGTCGAATTCGCTTTTTGTATCGAATTCGCTTTTTGTGTCAAATTCGCTTTTTGTGTCGAATTCTCTTTTTGCGTCGAATTCTCTTTTTTGCGTCGAATTCTCTTTTTGCATCGAATTCTCTTTTTGTGTCAAATTCGCTTTTTGTGTCGAATTCTCTTTTTGTGTCGAATTCTCTTTTTGTGTCAAATTCTCTTTTTGTATCGAATTCTCTTTTTGTGTCAAATTCGCTTTTTGTGTCGAATTCGCTCTTTGTGTCGAATTCCCCGTATGGGAAAACATCAGTTGTAAAAAGTGCAAATAGTTAATGATGTTTTCGGCAGATTCTAAAAACAATCGGTAAAACGCCAATACAGTAAAGGCTCACAGTAATATAGTCACGTGTTCTAAAAAAAAAAAAAACTAAAAAAAATTTTTTTTTAAATTGTGATTTTCCTCTAACCCTGTGGACATTCAGGAAAATCCATTGTCACGTTTAAAGCCGTTAAAAAAAGGGGGAGGAAAGAAAAAAAAGTTTAATTCCAAACTTTGAACAGCGCAGTTTTTATGACAAACGGTTATTTTGTGCCGTTACTTCAAAAATATTTCCCGGATTATTTGAAACCTTTATGGTTTAACCATTGCTCCGGCGTTGAATGCTACGGCACACGTTGAAAGCATTGACGTTTTTTGCACATACATCTCTTGCAATATTTGCCTGTTCTTTATTATGTAGGGACTGTAGAGTGCTACCTGTTTTTTTCGCATGTATGTTTTTTGTCAGTTTGGTATTGTTTGTTTGAATAAATATATGTTTGTGGTAATTTGATTGAAGTGATAATATACTCGTTTATTCATTGAATTCTTAAAATTCAAAGAATTGAAGATTTTATTCATTAGATACAGAAAAACATTAGTTCGCGATACAAGTGCATGACTGTGTTACGTGATTTTTTTGTTTTTACGATTTTATCCAAAGTTACAGAAAACATGTGCTGAAAATTATTATTATTATTATTATTATTATTATTATTATTATTATTATTATTATTATTATTATTATTATTATTATTATCACTTTTGCTACAGCAGTGCTCTGAGCTGTTTTAGCTTTTTATTATTATTATTATTATTATTTTTAATTCAGTAATTCAGGGGGTGCGAGAACTGACTGCTGATTTGAAAGGGGTGCGTACATTGGAAAAAGGTTAAGAACCACTGCTGTAGAAGACAACATGACTCTTGGTGGTTTTTACTCCACATTGTTAGGAAATACAGATATGTACTGTAATGTGATTTTTAAAATAGTGTTGTCAATTTATCATAAAACTCAAGGAAAACTTTTTATAAATATCCTGCATGACTTCTAGAACGCTAAAATGGCGTACCTGAATCATTCATCTGTGCACAGTTGACTATCGTTTTGCGTAAATTGATGATAAACCTAGATTGTGTTAGTTTGTGTTACTGTGGATAATAATTTGTGCGCACGCTAGCTTATGTGTGCACTTGTATGTAAAGTTGTTTGCTTGTTTATGTTGTTCTGTGTGCGTGCTGATTTTTGTGTGGTTGTTAATGTATTCGTGCTTGCTTTATTTGTATTTATTGAAAATATGTGAAAATTGTTTGTGTAAAGTTATGCAATTTCATATGCACATAATTCTATGCTCGTGTTAAACTGCATATTAATAAGTTCAAGTGTATTCAAGATATTGTGTATTAATGTTGATTTGCGTATATATAATGTGTTCTTGTTTATAAACGTGAATAGATTTGTGTGTATGCTAGATTTCTTTGCAGGTGTTAATTCGTATTCGTGAACCAGTATGCGTGTCGATACGCATGCGTATTTGTTTGTGTGAATTCTTAGACCGTATATTTATAATAATTTGTGAGTTTAATTTATTAGGTTTCATAAATGCATGTTAATACATGTGCTTAAAGCTTACACATTCAGTCAGGCTGCTCTTGCAAACCCTTAGATTGACTTGGACCATCGACGGATGGTCTCTTGTTTGTCAGTTTTCCACAAGTTGAATTTTAACCGAGACCTTGAACATTCACAATTGATCCATGATCTTCTTCTGCCGAGAACAACCAAGTTTGCTGAACAGCAGCACCGGTATGCCGTAAATGTGCCTGGCTGTCATACCTCTCAGTTCCAGAGGTCCTTCATTCCTCACTCCGTTGGACAGAGGAACAGTCTCCCAAGTGTGCAATTACATCTTCCAAAAGTTCAAGCGAAGATGCAACTCATTACTACCCTAAAACAATTCTCCTAGTATTTTAATAGTTTTCTATATTCTTTGGAGGCTTGAATTTGAAGTCAATGGCCCCAGTGGGCTTGTTCCACATGAATAGAGTTCATCATGTGAATAATAATAATAATAATAATAATAATAATAATAATAATAATAATAATAATAATAATAATAATAATAATGCGTATGTACGAGTTAATATGTGCATGAGAGCCGTTCGATTGCATATATGAGACTTTCAGTCGAGAAACATACCAAGCGCCATCCTGGGCCAAAGTATTTTTAATTTATTTTTCTCTGGTTTTATCCTTGTACATCACAGATCCGTCCTCAGTGTTTTAAAAATGGCACTTAGCATGTTTCTCGACTGAAAAGCTCATATGTATGATAATTCCAGTGCAAAATAGAATAGATGCACACAGGAAATTTCATAGTGTGAACCCTTTCCAGGTGTAAATGTTTGCGCGCGTGAATTCGCGCGTGTAACGTGTAAATTCGTACAAATTTATGCCGGCGAGCAATTCTCGAGAAGTCCACAGGCCATTTTAAAGTTATGGCCTGTGAGACCACCACAGGGGTCCGCAGCCTTTTGCCTGCAACCTTCTGAGGTTGATTGCTTCCCCGCTACTTTTATTGGCAGGATGTCCACTGGGGAATCCTGGGCAAATCCTGCAAGAAGCAGATTCACTTCTTCGAGGAATTACTTCGCGTTGCTATGGAGTCCTTGAATCAGCTGTCACGCCGGGAAAATAAAAGGAAAAACAAAAACGAAAAAAAGTTTCTGTAAAAGCAGGCTTGTGATTCTTCTCTCTCTCTCTCTCTCTCTCTCTCTCTCTCTCTCTCTCTCTCTCTCTCTCTCTCTCTCTCTCTCTCTCTCTCTCTCTCTCTCTCAAAAAAAAAAAAAAATAAATAAATAAATAAATAAATAAATAAATAAATAAAAAAAAGTTCTGCAAAGACAGGTTGGTGATTCTTCTCTCAAAAAAAAAAACACTAAGAGCTGATAGCTTTTGGAAAAAAATTTTATAACGCGAACTTAGCCGTCTCCATAGTGACTTAAGCAACAATCATAAATATAATAATAATACCATTATCATTACGATAATTATTATCATTTTTATTTATTTTTTTTTCATTGCCTTCTTAGGGGACTTAGCCGTCTCCATCCATAGCGACTTACAACAACAATCATAAATATAATAATAATACATTATCATTATGATCATTATTATCGCTTATATTAATTTTTCATTCCCTCCCCAGCAAATTTAGCATTTCCGATCCAACCACAGCCCGTCGAACTCGAAAACGTCTCAGGCATTAGACAGGATTATCAAGTTAGACACGTCAATTAATTAATTAGGTAATTAACGAAGTTCCCTGTAGTAATCGTAACCGATAAGTTTCCCCTTAGTCCGGAGACACTGAACAGTCATCGCTCGACTGTTAATGCCCAGTCGTTCAATTAATTTGACTGATGAATGGATCGAATGATCGAGGATTTGGTCTCATTTCTAGGATAAAATCAACCACGACACTTTTATAAGAGAAGAGTTTGTTTATAATCAATGAATGTATTGAATGATCGAGCATTTAATTTAACATTGAGGCTAAAATAACCACAACAGTTTTATAACAGTTTATTTTTAAGCAATGAATCAACTGAATGATCGAGTATTTGGTCTCATTTCCTAGGGTTAAATCAGCCACGACACTTTTGTTAGAGTTTGTTTCTAATCAATTAATGTATTAAATGACCAAGCATTTAATTTAATATTGAGGCTAAAATGACCACAACAGTTTTATAGGAGTTTATATTTTTAAGCAGTGAATGGATTGAATGATCGAGTATTTGGTTTCATTTAAGGAGGAAATCAACCACAGCACTTTATAAGAGTTTATATCTAATCAATGAATGGATTGAATAATAGAGTATATGGTTTCATTTTAAGGATAAAATCAACCACAACAATTTTATAAGTTTATCCCTGATCGATGAATGGATTGAATGATCGAGTATTTGGTTTCATTTTAAAGATAAAATGACCACAGCGATTTTAGAAGAGTTTACTTTTAAGCATTGAATGGATTGAATAATCGAGTATATGGTTTCATTTTAAGAATAAAATCAACCACAACAATTTTATAAGAGTTTATCCCTGATCGATGAATGAATTGACTGATCGAGTATTTGGTTTCATTTTAAGGATAAAATCAACCACAGCACTTGAATAAGAGTTTATCCCTAGTGGTTATTCCGCTCAGGATAAGAGGCCTCGAAAAAGATCTTATCTTCCTTAACGACCTTAAAAACTGAAATTGAATGTCAGGCGATGTTCAAGAGGAAGAAGAAGAAAAATAAGAAGAAGCGAAATGTCGAAAGTTTGCGCGCGAAGTGTTAAAATCAGTTCGGGTTTATCATGCAAACATGATTGCAAATGTAAAAAAAAGAAAAAAAAAACATGACCGAGAATGGAACGCAGAAGTTTGAGATGCGAGAATCTCTGCGTGTGCGTGTGTGTGTGTGCGTGTGTGTGAGAGAGTGTGTACTGTCAAGCGAGACGCGTCTCATACTCGGGACAATATCCAGACTGTGTGTGTGTATTATGTGCGGATATTCGTATGCACTTTCGCCCTTCAGATGCTCACGAAACGTCCCAAATCCACCGCATCTTATTCTATTCTCCTCCTTTTCTTTTCTTTCTGTTTTTTTTTTTTCTATTCTTATTCTTCCCCCCTTGTTGAAAACGACCACCTGCCAAGCAATCCTGTTATGCAGATTGAAATTTAAACTTTCATGCAATGGAACGAATGAATGAAAACAGCCGAGAGCCCTCAAGTGCGCCTACCGTGCACGGGAAATGAAAGGAACCAAGTATTTATACATTCGCAACCGGGAACGGAGAAATAAAGAGAAAAAGATAAATGTTTTGGTGTTCTGTTACTTTCCTCCTGGAAAAAAAGAACATTATGTATATACTGTATATGTATATGTATATGTATATATATATATATTATATATATGTGTGTGTGTATAGCCTATATAAAATATGTGTGTATATATATATATATATATATATATACATATATATATATATAAGATGTATATTTTATATATATGTATGTGTGTGTATTGCACACACATATAATATATTATATAGGCTAAATACTTATATAATTTCAAAGGATATCGATAGGTTTGAGGTAAAATTTAATATATATATATATATACTTACTAAAATTTATATATGTATATATATATTTTTGTGATTATATATATATATATATATATATATATATTTCGTATAAAAGGCTCTCCTTTCCTGTGGAAGCCTGAGTTGGTCAAAACTACTGGCCGATAAGTATGGCGAAGTGTCAAAGGCATAAGGGGCCTGATGTAACCCTCCAGACGCGATCCCAACCAATCAAGACGTACGTCTCGCGACGCAAGCGCAATTATGGATTTTCTTGGCTCTGCCATGAACGTCTGGGTTTTCTGAACGATAATATGAAAATGCAGATATTCAAAGGATGCCCGGAAAAACAATTCGTGTATTCTTATGCTGTTCCTTTTCTGTTTTCTTTCTCTTCCCTTCGTTTTTATGCATTCAGCTCTGAAGGCCACGGGTGAGGAATTACTTCTGCCTGGTATTTTTTCCTGCGCTTGACAACGGTGTATGAAGACTGGATAGTTCCGAGCAGTGTAAATAAAAAACTAAATTTTTTAATTTACAAGTACAACTATATACAGAACGCACACGTATTTTACGTATTTTTGGTGTGTATGTAATACGTACGTACATGTATATATATATATATATATATATGTATATATATATCATATATGTTTATATATATATACATATATGTGTGTGTGTTTGTAAAGTAAGCACGTCCAATCACTACTGTCATTATCTGAGTATGAGTACAAAGGAAGGTGAAGGATTATCATATATATATATATATATATATATATATTTATATATATACATATATATATATTTATGTGTGCGTGCGTGTATGTATATGTATGCCTGTATATATATACATATATGTGTTTCTGTGTATACACATAGTAACATACATACATATCATTCTCACCAACAATACCCGTTTAATTTTACCTGAAACTCATTGATATCTTTGAAATTATTATTTCACCTCTCAAGTATACCAGCATCCCGAATTCGTAACTAAAACTGTGCGCATGTATATCTGTATATATATGTGTACATGTATACATAAGCGTAACTTCATGCGCATGGCAAGAAGCACAGTTGATTCCCACAGTTCCATCAGCTATTCCTCAAGCGATCGACCAACAGCACCAGGAGCAAAACTCCAGCCCTTCCCCATTAAATAAGGTGACCGCCGAAGTTCCCAAGAACATCCTATGGGAGTCCAACTCTATCAAACTTTATCATCAAAGGGAGCATCCTTTCTGTGTCTCATCCCTGGAACGGAGTCCTGGCAAGGATTCTCGAAATATGGTCATTTTGTTGTTGGAGGCTCGTTTCGGCCAGAGTTGCCGGTTCGTCATTTGACGAGAGTTGCCAGTTCGTCTTTTTACGAGATTTTTTTTTTCTTCTTCTTCCCCGTGAGACCGGGGGTGGGGGGTGGCGTATATCGTTACAAACTGTTGATAGTGGGTTTTTTTTTCAAGCCACTTCTCTCCCGTTTGAAAGGCTTCAAAGGGGAAATGATTTTTCGCCTCCGATTTTCCGAAGTTTTGTTGTTTATATTGTTTCTCCTCTCCCCCTTTTTTTTCCCCTCTCTGCCTGGTTGGTATAGTTTCTTTTGGTTGATTTTTAGGTATTTGTACAATTCTCAGTACTTAAATTCTTGGGTTACAGACATACACAGTCATGCACGCACACACACACATACATACATATATATATTATATATATATATATATGCATATAGTATATATATATATATATATTTACATATTGTATATATATGTCTATGTATATACATATACGTATATGTTTGTTTATATATATATATATATATATATATATATAATATTTCTGCGTGTACAGACAAGGCCAAGAAATTTACGCATGCACATTGCAGAACATATACCTGTATGTATGCATCTTTCTTCCCACAAGTTTGTTATTTAGGCATAAATTTATGGAGGTAAACACCAGGGTTCTGGCATAAAATTTAGATATTTATTTACTGAATAGAAATCTAAATGTTCCGTTGATTTTTTTTTTTTTTTTTTTTTTTTTGAGGAAATGAGAGAACGCTTGATGAACAGCGAACTTATTTCCGTTCCGTATATCACAATTATACATTAGCAGGTATTATCAAGCATTTGCTCAAGCATTTGCTGCTCTCTCTCTCTCTCTCTCTCTCTCTCTCTCTGCTTCATCTCACACGGTATGAAAATGCATAATGTATCGCATGCATAGCACAGAGGAGGTCAAAGCCATTAACTAGCCCATGAATGATCCATGAATGATGCATTCATGAATTATGATGTTTGCATGGATGCATCATGTTTATGCAAGCACTGATGGAAGGTTTTTCTCGGTTTTTTTTTATCATTTTTTAACCGTGACATGGCTTTCGTCTTGGTTTTAGTGTTAATAAAAACTGCGCAAAATTATTTTTTTTTTACTCATCTGAGCTTGCTACCATTAACATCCCTCGCGTTAAATCATGAATAACTTGATCATTTAACGGCTTGTGACACGCATTTTCATTATTCCGTAATTTATGCTTTGTAAATATTTTCTGTCATTTTAAAGGATAAGTTCAAAGATGAATGAAAGTGTGTGACGTTATGATCTGCCATTATCGTCTTTTTCCCCAGCTGTTAGCATTAGAGTTTTCCTTTCTCTTTATTTCCATATGTCATAGGTCCTAAAGGTCACAGAGAGAGAGAGAGAGAGAGAGAAAAAAAAAACTCCGTTGAACATATGGGTCATGTCCTTATTAACATTGTACTGTAAATGGCCACTCTTGTTTTGACCCAAAACGTAATTATTTTTTTACTCATGATTAATAAAACAATTTAATTGACTAATTACCTCCCCTTTCCCAGTTTTCAAAAAAAAAAATAATCTTGTTAAATCCACAATTAACATGATTTTATACCAAGTACTTGCTGTGTCAGATTTTTGGTTGTTCGTTTAAGAATTTGACATTTTCTCTAACTATTGTTTTGTATATTCTGTTTCTCCTCTCTATACCACATTTAATACTTTTGTTCATTTATTTACGTAGAAATTATTATTATTATTATTATTATTATTATTATTATTATTATTATTATTATTATTATTATTATTATTATTGGTGAAGAAATCCACAGTGATGTCAATGTAAATATATACTAGAATTCTATATAAAGCGAGAGCTTTCGAGAATCTGGTCGATTCTCCTCAGTTCTTCAAAATTTTAGTGACATGCGATTATCAGATTTTATAAATTATTATTATTATTATTATTAAAAATACTCATAGTAGCATGAGTCTTAAAATGGAGAAACAAATCCACAGTCGTGTATATGTACATATATTTTAAGCTATCTGTACAGTTTCTTCTTTAAATATACGTAAATATACATAACTGTGGATTTGTTTCTCCATTATTATTATTATTATTATTATTATTATTATTATTATTATTATTATTATTATTATTATTATTATTATTATTATTATTATTATTATTATTATTCCTGGCAACTCTCACTCCCCATCTTCGTCAATCTTGACATGGTATATTTTGGAAATTCTTTGCCTCCCTCATTCCATGTGTTAGGTCTTCGTATAATTTCATGGAAGAAATTCTTGGTTACCGCATTTGTATCTGTCAAATATACATTCTTCAGAGAGATTAGAGCAATTTTTAAATGCACTTGTTGCCTAGGATCTTCCCAGAATTTACAAAAAGGAAAGAATATAGATCGGACTCTCTCGCTCATAGATGTTTTATAAAGAGAATCCTGAAGGTTTCAGATCTAAGGTCCAGTGTCAGGAAACACATATAAATTCTTGTATTATTTCAGTCTTAAGAGCCAGAGTAAGAGGACTCGTATAAATTCATATATTCATTATTTCTCTTTTCGTAATAATGCGGTTGTGAAGGGAGCATTCGTGGGTATATTTTTAATAGCTCTTTGGATTGTGACAGTAAATATTTGAAGCTCAAAAATAAGTTGCGTCAAAAATTATTTTGCAAGTTATCTTTTCCCCCGTCGTTTATAAAGGATGCAATAAAGAAAATTAGAAAAATCTACTGTAAGGACAAGAAAGAAAGTGTATGGAACACACTGAAGAAAACCATCATTCATAACAGCTTCAAAAAGAACAAAAAAGCTAAAGAATGAAAAATATGAATTCGTGTTTCAGTACAGCAACATCGTCAGGGGCAACGTTTGTAAGAATTAGACAGCAGACAGATATGGTAAACGAAATTGCAGGATCATGTGTCATAAAATATGGGATTTATATCCTTTCATGTGTCGGCTAATCAGGCTGGAATTTGGACAACCGTCTCTCCGAGCATATGAAAATCTATACGAACTATTGATAGGATTGATGCTTTAGCAATTCATTTTTTCCGTGATTCTCATCCCAAAAATGAATTGCTAAAGCATTAATCCTGTCAATTGTTCGTATAGTTTTCATATGCTCGGAGAGACGGTTGTCCAAATTCCAGCCTGATTAGCCGACATAAGAAGATTATAAATCTCATATTTTACGACATGATCCTGCAATTTCGTTTTTTTTTTTTTGGGGGGGGTGGATGAGAATCACGGAAGTTACGGCCTGGTCTATGAGGAAGAGCCCGTGCTGGCGTAAAGTCAGCTCATTCAATAACAACAACAGAATAACGGGATTGACTTTAAAATATGTAAAATAGTATTCCAAAGCAATAATAAGCAATAATATGAAAAGCTCAAGTTGTGGAAGTTGCATTAACTAACCCTATGCCGACAGGGGTTGGGAACAAATCCCACAGTAGCTTAGACAGGATCAATACCGATTATATCTTCTGGAAACTGCGCTTTTGGGTGCAGTTAGAGAAGCTAATATGGAGAACCACTTCCGTGTTTGACCAGTATCATTTAACCGGTAATCCCAATCCTGGCCCAAGGGAAAACCTTCACGGTAGTACCTTGAATGTAAATGAATCCCTCGGCCGAAGGATGCAGTAGTCCCAAAGCTAATGAGTTTTGTGTCATACTAATTACTTACTTCATAATTCTGTATAAGCGTGGTCTTATTGTCTCATTATTATTATTATTATTATTATTATTATTATTATTATTATTATTATTATTATTATTATTACAGTAAGTGGCTGCGTTATTGAATTATTGGTTATACCAAGCATCCGCTGGTAATCGGAACATGGGGTGGTTATTTTCATTCAGCTGGTGTTTTAGGGAAGTGAATTTCTATTTGGTATCAGTACATATTGATTTAAAAGGAAATAAAAGGGCAAAGAGCTTTACAGAGTACATACTGAGAAGGATTGCTTTGTCATTCAGGGATACCTTCATTTGCATGAACAAAAAAATGGCTGATAATTGCTGGGAACTACCAAATTAGAGTTCCCATTGGTGTACCTTAATTTTCCAAGGAGATAGAAGGCTGCCCTTTGTCTCTTCAGAATTGGGCTCCAAGTTTGACCCAAGGATTTATTATGACTCAACACCCGAAGCCATTTTATAATTGGTAGGTCTCTTGACTAAGCAGTACTCGGTGGTCGAGTATCATAGTGCTGGGAATTTGAAAAAGTCGTTTCCTCTCCGGGTGCCTAGATGGAGAGGGTATTTAACGTCTTTCCAGTGTGGTATACAAAGTAGTGGCATTACCAGGAGTACAGAGGAATCTGAATTGTCTATAAAATTCATAGACAGTAACTTTTTATCCATTTTTTGGAGTATACAACTTTACGGATGTGAAGTGTGACAGCATTTATTTAAGCAAATATAGGTTGAGTGAGGGTTTATTGAGAAGATTTCATCAAAATTTTTTTCTCTCCCTTTCTTTCAGCCGAAATCAATTTTTCTAGTGTTGATGACCATAATTCTTGAGATGTCATTATATATATTATATATATATATATATAATATATATATATATAATATATATATATATATATATATATACATACATACATCTTTTAACTTCCGAGGGTATGGTTCTTACGTATTTATTCTTCATTTTCTATTCGTACAGCATGTTTCAATGAGATTTCTAGCCCCATTTCCTTCTTCTTTCCTTGGACGACCCACTGCAGTCACTTACAAAGTGCAGAATTCGCCTCTGTCACTCCGCTCTCGGTTGAATTTCGAACCCAAGAACATCTTGTCATCATGACCTGTTGATAACATTCTTTCATTAACACATCTGTGTGACAGTCTGTGTTCCCAAACCACATGAACTAGGTCATTACAGCTATATCGAATTTAAATTGCTAGGTCATCGCCTGACCTCTAACCTTTTGACATGGCGAGGTCAATCCCTTTAACCTTATGTGGACGTTGCTTCTGTCGAGAGTTCAACAGCTCGTTATATGCGAACATTTTTTTTTTTTTATCTTTAGAGAGAATGGTCTTGGGTGCGTATATATTTGCGTTTGTAATTTCATCAGAGTTTTTGAAAACCGTCCTTTTATATCATATATGATCAAAGGTTTTAAAAATCGTTACTTTGCATATAATCAGAATTTTTAAATCGTTACTTCATACCATATCTAATCAGAATTTGAAAATCTTGACTTAATATCATAATGGAAATCTGAGTGTTTAATTGCATTATGATACGCATATGTATATGTCTTGTTGGTAAAATATTTGCAAGCTCTCTGATGTATTTTAAAATGAACTCGCCAGAATTCGGCAACAAGAAAAAAGAAGAGGATCAGGAACATGAGGGGAAAGGTGGAAAAAAGGTAATCAGAATGAAAACTGACATGAATATTCAAATAAATGACAAATAGCGTCGGATTACAAATCCATATTTGATGGTCCTTGCATAATCCCCGCCATACGGTCCAAAGCACGACCATTTTCTGTACATTAATAAAGATGATAAGCATTGGGTGTTACTTCATTTAACACTGCGCACTATATATTTTAGTCAGCATCTGTTTCTACATGATAATGGGTGTAAGTCGTTTTAATGCTGTTATTTTTATTATGACCCCCCAGCTGAAAATGTGACAACCGCATTGTCTAAAAACTGTCGAACTCAGATCGAAA
>JANJGK010000001.1:91356297-91368797 GCA_039081455.1 Macrobrachium rosenbergii
TAGTGCTACGTAAATCATAAGGAGACTAATTCCCCGTATTTAAGGCCGCGTTCAGTAAGGCGCCATCGCTAATTAAGTCGATGTTTCGGAAAACTGACGGAAGCGTTCTCTCTCTCTCTCTCTCTCTCTCTCTCTCTCTCTCTCTCTCTCTCTCTCTCTCTCTCTCTCTCTCTCTCTCTGTAACTTATTGCCTTCAACGAGGATCAAGATTATAATTGGATGATTAAGATATAAAGGCGAACAAAGCATTGCGTTTGCAGCTTCTCTCTCTCTCTCTCTCTCTCTCTCTCTCTCTCTCTCTCTCTCTCTCTCTCTCTCTCTCTCTCTTCGTACCTAACTGGGTAACAAAGTCATGAGTTATTTATTTTCCCTTTATTTATTATGCATTCATGCTTTATGCATCCATACTGATATATTTAAGCAGTTTTCTATCTATCTATCTGTCTATCTATCTATCTATCTATCTATATATACATCTATCTATCTCTCTATGTATCTGTATATATACATGTATATGTATATATATTTTATATATTTATAAATATATGTATGTATATTGCACCCGTTACCTTTCTTCTCTTCTTAATCTTATTCCTATGAAACTTCGCCGACATGCACGCGCGCGCCTCACGTACGCACGCACGTGCGCCTCTAAACAATTAAGAAAGAAAAAGTAAGTCACGGTGCGCCATTTCTTTTCTTCGAAAGTCTTTAAAATGACAGAATCTTGAAGGATCTCTTGAATTATAAAAAGATATTTTTAGAACGATTCTCGCGGCGTTTTCTGTGTCTGCAACACGCAGCATTTGAGTGGGTGGGGGGGAATGGGGAGAGGGGGGTTGGGGGGGGGGAAGGGCAGGACTCAGCCGTGCTTGAAAAAGTGCTTGCGCGAAAACTTCCTGAAAATTCTCTGAGGAGGGACGTAGTACAATCCCGAGGTGGAAGATGCGGGGGGTGGGGGTGGGGTTGAATGGTTTTGGGGCCTGTGGATGGTTAGGGGGATGGGGTGGTCTGGTAGGATATGGATGGAAGGATGGTCATGGGTGGTTGGAGGACTGATGAGGGAGGGGTTGGAGGTTCCTTGGGAGAGGACGACGGGGAAAATGAAGCTGGGAATTAAAATATTCCTCATGTGATTCGCGCCGGGAGCTTTGAGATGAAAGTTGGCGATTTCGAGATTTTAATATTTGCCAAGTGCAATTTTCAATTGCTATGTATGCCATGACAGCTGCATGTATGAATGTATTCTGTGACAAGTATGTATGCTATGACAAGCAAAGGCCACATTACAACAAACTGCTGTAATTAGATAACGTCCAAAGAGATGATTTATTTCTTTTTTCCATAAAAATCTGTTGTACCCTTAATAAATATTATTGCTCTCTCTCTCTCTCTCAAAAAAAAAAATCTCTGCCAGGCTGATTGATGCCTTATAAGGTTAAGGCATCAACATTATAAACATGCAAAATTGTGTTATCAAAGTACTTTTAGGGCCAAAATTCTTATGTATGGTTTTCTGCCCAATTCTAAATCTGCGTCCTCATCACAGTTAAACGTGGCGTAAACTTATATAAGTAAGTTAATGCACAGACGTCAGAAACAGGTTGAAGAGGTGTTAATGGCTTATTGGCAGTTCTAACCAGCGCCTCATACAATTATCCGATGTTGTCCAAATGTTTGATCTCCAATTGCGGTAACTGATTTGTTTTTGACCTGTCTGTGATATGTGAGAGATAACTTGCCGCCGTGCGTTTATGATATATCTCACTGCTTGTGGGCCCACCTGAGAGTACAAGGTTTCTTCAGATGCACGACTGAGCAACGCCCTTTGTAGGAAAGCAATATCCTATATACAAATTACGAGGGCTTTGATTCAACAAGTGTACTGAATGAAATAAAGAATTATTTATTTCGTGAATAATGAAGTATATGTAAAAGTATATAGGTCTTTTCAGTTGTTTTATATTGCAATATTTATTTTTATTTCCTTAAACTGATGTGCTAGCAAGTTCAGGGAAATGCTTTAGATATTTGTTTTAAAGGAAAGTTATATGGTTATATAACTCCCCAGAAAAGCAATGACCATTTGCGAATAAAGAGTACATGTCATGTCATTTGCTTTTGACACATGAAGCGGCTGTCGCATATTCGTTAAAATAAATATGTTAAGCTCCACTGCCAAAATAAATTTTAAGGCTATGTAATTCTGATGCAGAATAATCAATTCAGAAATATCAAATGTCAGGGTTATTACTTGGCAAGTCATTTAATTATTATTTACCCGCCAATGAATAATGTTTGTGTTGGCCTCAGGGAGTCCACATATCCATTTACCATAACGTTGTGATCATTTACGGTGCTGTCGAAATCATATAGACAGTTTTGCGAATAAAGAGATTAAGACATTTTTACCTTTAAAATATAGCCATTTTGATGACCCTACTTAAGAGACAGAATTTTGATATTTTACCTTTAAAGTATAACCATTTGGATGACCCTACGTAGGAGACAAAATTTTGTGAATTTCCTTTTAAAGTACAGCCATTTGGATAATCCTACTTAGGAGACAGAATTTTGATATTTTACCTTAAAAGTATAGACATTTGGATGACCCTACTTAGGAGACAGACTTTTGATATTTTACCTTCAAAGTATAGCCATTTGGATGACCCTGCTTAGGAGACAGAGTTTTGTGAATTTCCTTTTTTCGAATGTTGAATGTACATGAGACAGAGAGCTGGATGGGCTTATGAAGCAAATGCCTAAGAAACCAAGGGATCTAGCTCTGTGGGATGGCATTGGTATAATTCCCTCTGAAAGGAGAGGCCGTATGTTTTAACAAATCAGTATCACAATAATATCCGTGTGGATTAGAAGGCCTTGATTTTGTACAAAGGAGTCCTATAGATTTCATGGTCATTCGAATAAAATAAAATATCATTAGCATGTCACGCAAGAGTAAGGCTTTGCCATTTTCTGTAATGATGCTGATATATTATGATTTTCAGCGCTGTGTTGGAATAATATAAATAGATGATCATTAGTTAACTGCGCTGAATTATTTCATTTCGATTAAGCTGTTCCTCGTCAACGAAATTTTTTCTTGGATCTGTTCCGTGGAGAATATTAGAGGACCCATAATATTTCACTATTAGAGGCTCTACCCATAGTATTTCACTCATTCATATTTCTTTCATTCATTCTTCGTAGCTTTCAACCATTACCCATGACGAGCCCCTTCCAAAATCCCATTCATTAGGACTACATGTCATTCACACTTTTCCCCAGAACAGTATACCATACGACACACATTCCTCAAATAAATGTGCGGAGCTACAGCTATGGCAATAATCCCGTGTTTATACAAAATGATCGGCCTTCAGTAGTGTCCGACAGAATTTTTGGCATTACTGGGGCCACGTTGGCACCGCTGGTACCGGGTCATCCCTTGGCCCTCTCTTCAAAAAAGGTCACGCGTTTTGGGATTCCATATTGTCATGGAAAATTCCTGACGTGTTTGGCCTTTATGCATCTCTCTCTCTCTCTCTCTCTCTCTCTCTCTCTCTCTCTCTCTCTCTCTCTCTCTCTCTCTCTCTCTCTCATTTTGCTTTCTTTGCTGTAAGAGCTAAATTTTATTTTCTATGCCTGTACATAGAAATAATTTGTTGAGCTATGCATTCAAGCTCACGCATATGCATACAATGTACATGTTTGCGTGTGTTTGAACCTGTGTTCAATATAGCCTATACGTTTATATTAATCGAATTCATAGCCTAATAAATTATCTTTTTATTTGGTAGCAGCAAAAGTTCAGGATATACGCGTTTGAACATACTTCTTCATGCGTATGATTGCGTTTGTGCAGTCAAACGCACCCTTTGCCTGTGTGTGTATGTGTATTTGAATGTGTGTGTGTTTGTGTGTATGGATTTTTACGTGCACATTCCCCGGTCGTTCGAAATTCACAAACACCATTGTTATTCATATCAGGCGAAGAGTTTCATACGATCCGCCAGAAATAAGAAAGAGAATGCACTAATGGGCGATCGCTTTCAACTTCAAATATGGACGGGCATCAATATTCCTTCCATGGAGGAAGAAAAATAAGGAATATTTACATAAGTTTGATAATAGCTATTCTCTCTCTCTCTCTCTCTCTCTCTCTCTCTCTCTCTCTCTCTCTCTCTCTCTCTCTCTCTCTCTCTCTCTCTCTTTCTGAAAAAATTCCTCACTTTTCATAGCTTTCGTGATTGCTACACTCGCTGGGCTTTCCTCCCCTCCCCCGCCCCATTTTCTTTCATGAAAAATTAGGAGTTTTATATAATCTTGATGGTTATACTCGTCTCTCTCTCTCTCTCTCTCTCTCTCTCTCTCTCTCTCTCTCTCTCTCTCTCTCTCTCTCTCTCTGTGCGCTTCCATTGTTTCAAGGAAAACTGCTGAAAAAAACGTTTCCAATCATTTATCATTCGAATGAAACTTTAATTTCACATCCCGTTTCGCACGAAAATATAATCTCAAAAAATAAATGAGAACACAACAGATAATGAACTAAAATCAGCTTTGAAATATTACAAATTTTCCTTTTGCTTTTGTTATTACAGTAGACAAATTAAATCACTTGCTTCTTGTGTACAAACAATAACTTATGGTTTCTCATTTTTCAAATACGGACATTTTGTTCTGTGGAAGTTTGATCAGCAAATTAATAGATAGCATTTTTTGTTTTCATGATATATACTTGCACGTACATTTTAAATAATAATAATGATAATAATAATAATAATAATAATAATAATAACAATATTTATTATTATTATTATTATCATTATTATTATTATTATTATTATTACTATTTTCGCATAAAGAAAACATGATTTGGTCCTTTTGAATATATTGCCTTTATAATGCTAAAAGCATGGAAACACGAATTCTTAAATTGTTTTCAACTAAAAGTCAAGAAATTATAGCAATTTAGTTCATAATTACTGTATATATCAAAACGTGACTTTTCACTTTATGTTTACGTAGCGCATTTTCAAAGAAAACAGGAGTTAATTGTCCTCTTTTTCCTCCTGAAACTTCTCTGAAGGAAAAAGGCCTCAAGTGGAACAGTTATGACTCTGGTGGACATGTTTAGTCTAATTCATGAATCGTATTTTCTGCATTTTTCCTCCTGTTCGTATGTAATTGCAGATGTGTTGTTTTCCTTTTATCCAGACTTTTTCTTTTTATTACTGCTGTTCTAGGATGGGGCTTGTAGACATCGAGTTAGTCTGGTAGCGAGAGAAATGGGAGTGTATTGAGACAGACAAGCATTCAGACAGGAAGAAAAGTTTTCATACAACCATTCAGACAGGGTGACAAAAGTTCAGACAAGCATTCAGACAGGAACACGAGATTTCAAACAAGCATTCAGGCAGGAAGACAAGATTTCAGACAAGCATTCAGAGAGGAAGACAAGATTTCCGACAGGAAGACAAGATGTCAGACAAGCATTCAGATAGGAAGACAAAATTTCAGACAGGCATTCAGACAGAGGATAAGATAGAAAAGCATTCGGTCAGCAGGACAAGATTTCAGACGTTTTCAGACAGGAAGACAAGATTTCAGACAGGAGGACAAGATTTCAGACGTTTTCAGACAGGAAGACAAGATTTCAGACAAGCATTCAGACAGGAGGACAAGATTTCAGACAAGCATTCAGACAGGAAGACAACATTTCAGACAAGCATTCAGACAGGGAGATAAAATTTCAGACAAGCATTCAGACAGAA
The DNA here is from genome assembly GCA_039081455.1 of Macrobrachium rosenbergii. NCBI lineage: Eukaryota > Metazoa > Arthropoda > Malacostraca > Decapoda > Palaemonidae > Macrobrachium > Macrobrachium rosenbergii. The sequence continues at coordinate 91,362,072 of JANJGK010000001.1, forward strand.
AGAGAAGATTTCAGACAGGCATTCGGACAAGAAGACAAGATTTCAGACAAGCATTCGGACAGGAAGACAAGATTTCAGACAAGCATTCAGACAGGAAGACAGGATTTCAGACAAGCATTCAGACGGGAAGACAAGATTTCAGAAAAGCATTCGGACAAGAAGACAACATTTCAGACAAGCATTCGGAGAGGAAGACAAGATTTCAGACAAGCATTCAGACAGGAACACAAGATTTCAGACAAGAATTCAGACAGGAAGACAAGCTTTCAGACAAGCATTCAGACAGTAAGACAAGATTTCAGACAAGCATTCGGACAAGAAGTCAAGCATTCAGACAAGCATTCAGACAGGAAGACAAGATTTCAGACAAGCCTTCAGACAGGAAGACAAGATTTCAGACAAGTATTCAGACAGTAAGACAAGATTTCAGACAAGCATTTCGACAAGAAGACAAGATGCCAGACAAGCATTCAGACAGGAAGACAAGATTTCAGACAAGCATCCGGACAGGAGGACAAGATGTCAGACAAGCATTCAGACAGGAAGACAAGCTTTCAGATAAGCATTCATACAGGAAGACAAGATTTCAGACAAGCATTCGGAGAAGAAGTCAAGCATTCAGACAGGAGGACAAGATTTCAGACAAGCCTTCAGACAGGAAGACAAGATTTCAGACAAGCATTCAGACAGGAAGACATGATTTCGGACAAGCCTTCAGACAGGAAGACAAGATGTCAGACAAGCATTCAGACTGGAAGACAAGATTTCAGACAAGCATTCAGACAGGAGGACAAGATTTCAGACAAGCATTCAGAAAGGAAGACAAGATTTCTGACAAGCATTTGGACAAGAAGACAAGATTTCAGACAAGCATTCAGAGAGGAAGACAAGCTTTCAGACAAGCATTCAGACAGGAAGACAAGATTTCAGACAAGCATTCGGACGAGAAGTCAAGCATTCAGACAAGCATTCGAACAGGAAGACAAGATTCCAGACAAGCATTCATACAGGAAGACAAGATTTCTGACAAGCATTCGAACAAGAAGACAAGATTTCAGACAAGCATTCAGACAGGAAGACAAGCTTTCAGACAAGCATTCAAACAGGAAGACAAGATTTGAGACTAGCCTTCAGACAGGAAGACAAGATTTCAGACAAGCATTCAGACAGGAAGACAAGATTTCAGACAAGCATTCAGACAGGAAGACAAGATTTCGGACAAGCATTCCGACAGGAAAACAAAATGTCAGACAAGCATTCGGACAGGAAGACAAGATTTCAGACAAGCATTCAGACCAGAGGACAAGATTTCAGACAAGCATTCAGACAGGAAGACAAGATTTCAGACAAGCATTCAGACAGGAAGACAAGATGTCAGACAAGCATTCAGGCAGAAAGACAAGATTTCAGACAAGCATTCAGACAGAAAGACAAGATTTCAGACAAGCATTCGGACAAGAAGACAAGATTTCAGACAAGCACTCAGACAGACAGGGTCATCAGACATACAAGCAGAGAGAATAAAAAGATGGAATGGGCAAGCGATACATTATACAGAGCGAGACAGCGGAAGCATCAATAACTAAACCATCTCATTAGTTATAATGATGATGATGATAATTAAAAGAATATTTTTGTACTAGTACTAGTAGCAGTAGTATAATCCAGAAGTTTTCCCTGCAGGAAAATACACTTTCATTCTGGTTCTAGTGAATCTCGATCACCTACTAAAAATACTTTGGTCTTTTTAACAAGGGCGGCCTTAGAAGAACACAAGTAAAAAATGCACCGAAGTGTCTTCGGCGCAGTTGAGTTTTCTGTACACCATATAATCAAGGCCACCAAAAACAGAACTATTTTTCCGTGGTCTCGGTATAATGCTGTATGAGCCGAGGCCCATGAAACTTTAGCCACGGTACGGTGGTGGCCTGGCCTATATCGATGCCAGACGCACGATTATGGCTAACTTTAACCTTAAATGAAATAAAAACTACTAAGGCTAGAGGGCTGCAATTTGATATGTTTGATGATTGGAGGGTGGATGATCAACATACCAATTTGCAGCCCTCTAGCCTCAGTAGTTTTTAAGATCTGAGAGCGGACAGAAAAGGTGCTGACGGACAGACAAAGCCATCTCAATAGTTTCTTTCACAGAAAATTAAAAACCTGATTAATTCTATAATGGTAAAGTCAGAACCCCCTCTATCTGTTAATTAAGCCAATATGACAGACTCAAACCAGTAATGGAAATAACAACGATCGCTTTACTGGTAGCCCCTGAATTAAAGGCTGCATTTTAGCGAGGCAGAAAATTTGTCTTGATTGCCTGATATCATTCAAAGTATGGTAATGTCATGTTTTGACTAATTCTGGGATGACATTGATATAAAGCTCTTGCAATTAGTGCCTGATGAGGGCAGCAATTTGTTTAAATTCGCGTTCGGTCTACCTATTGCTTTATATAACAATACTGAAACCCCCCATGCATAATTGTATAGTTCATCTATTTATATAACATTACTGCCGGTTAATCAGTTATTAATCTTTATGTCGGCAGGACTGCAAATTGATGGCCCCCCGTTATCCTGTTTCAGTTTCAATTAATGGTGCAAATGACCGTAGAATACATTTATTGATAATACATTAATTGATATTACCCCTTTCTTCTGCTATCTCTAAATCTGCATGACCGTTTGGCAGTTGGTAACGGAGTTGTAAAATTAAAAAAAAAATTACTAACAAAACTTCGTTTTCGTCAATTCTTTTTATAATGTCTCTCGATTTTCGTGAGATTAGAAAGGCCATAATGATTTCAAAGTATTCGTATGTGCTTTATACCCTAAAGAGATTTTATAGTTCCCTAATGACAAAAGTTCCTTACGGTTGAAGTTGCAGAGTTGAAAGTGGGAAACATAAACTTTTGCCCAGAAGCTCTGCTGACTTGAAATTGATGGAAATTGTTGCTTCATGTCAAATTTTCATGAAACTTAAATCCATCTTTGACTCTACCTATGGATTACCGTTAAAGACACGGATTACCGTAAAAGACACAATGCAGCAATAAAGTAATTTATGGGACTCATTCATCATTGCACCCCCTTTTATTCTTATAACATGTTGTGTCTAAGTTACTCTTTTATTTTTAGAAAAATTATGCAAAATATAAAAAGAATATGCAAAGCAAAATTTATGAAAGGTTACGTATCGCCACAGTTCTTTCATTCAAGGGATAACAGCAACCCGTTCATGAGTATTAAGTATCTCTGAAACCCTTTCCTTAAAAACAGAAAAAAATGAAGTAAAACATGAAAATTGTAACTTTTCTCCCGAAAAAAAAAAACGGAATGTTAGTAAACTGCTCCCGTCGAGGACGAATTAACCAATGAACTCAAACTCTTTCTCATAACTGAGTTTTGGGTAGAGGGAGGAGAGTGGGGGAAGGTGGGAGTGGGAGAGGCCTTCGAAACTTTTAACAATTTCAGTGTATGAAGCTTAAAAAACTTTCGAGGACTCAAACCTTATTAACAGCGAATTCACAGTGTTGCCTTCTACTTTAGAACAATTTTTTTTTTTTTAGTTTTTTTTAAGTTTGTAAGAACTGCCATTCGCAAAATTGATTTAAAATCAGTTTCAAAAAACATAAAATCATTTTGTTCTCGTACAGATTTCTTCACTGCTACTGCATTATCTTCATCATTGTAATTATCACCAATATTGATAATGTTTCTGATGCAGATCTGTTTATTCTAATTTTGTAAATTGTATTTCTTGCTCCGCTTTAAATGCACAAGTCACTGAGGATTCTTACCTAAACTCGACGCATTTTAAGAATATCTCTCTGCCACGCCCCCTTCCCCTGACACATAGACAATGCATGACATTGTCGTACTGCACTCTAATTCTTCATTGACCGTTCGGAGAGTCGAACGCTGGGCCAACAGCGTGCTGGCCGAGAGCTCTACCCACCCCTCCCCCCCCCCCCCATGTGAAAGAGGGGAGGTGGTTAGGCAGGGTGCAGGGTGGGGTAGGGAGGATGTGGGCGTGGCCGAGTGATATTCTTAAAATGCGTCGGCTATAGTTCACTTTAACTGAAGGAGATCGCCAAATGGCAGGCAGTTCCATAGATATGAAGTGAAGGCGATAAATGCACTTTCGAGTTCACTGTTTCGGTACTAAAATCACTGAATGGCACGTGTCCTCTTCCTTTTAAAGTGGCTCAGGCACATTGCGCTTAACCTCGAGCGCAATGTGCCTGAGCCACATGAAGTACACATAAATCACAGAGGAAAACTTAAAGACCGGACTCCAGTGCATCAGTTTCTCATTGAAGAGAACTGTCTAACGAATCTAGCTATTTCTATTAAGTTTAGAATTAAATTCCTGTTGTTTAGTGTGAAAAGGCTGAATTAGCATTTTTAATCCCTCTCACACCTAATTTGATTTTTAACAAGTAATATGCCACACCACCTATACCCTATAGAGTGTTTAGAGTGTTCCTACTCATAATTATTATTATTATTATTATTATTATTATTATTATTATTATTATTATTATTATTATTTCTCGTGGGTTGTCGACTAGTTTCGCCCTTCTCGTTAGGGCATCATTCAGGAGTGGATCGTAGGATGTCGACACCCCACGAGAACTACCTCCTACATATTATTATTATTATTATTATTATTATTATTATTATTATTATTATTATTATTATTATTATTATTATTTGTGAGTTTTTCCTTTCAAATGAATGTGTAGGGGTAGGAGGAGCCTTCTACCCCCTGTGACTTTCCCCTCCTCCTGCCCATGAGCGAGCTGAGTTAAGATCTCAAAAATAGGTCGTAGTTACCTGCTGGACAAGGCTTCCGATTTGCATAGAAGACACCTATCTAATCATTAACCACACTCAGCTTTGTTTAATGTAAATTTATAAAACTTTCACAAGACCAAAAGTTTAATGACCGTTTTCCTTTAACGATACAAACAACGTTTACCTGTTTACAACTTTTTATGATAATAATAATAATAATAATAATAATAATAATAATAATAATAATAATAATAATAATAATAATAATAATAATAATACCAAAAAGGAAGAAAGGACACTTGAGACAAAATTTGACAATTTTGTTCATCTAGATCATCATATGAGTGATGGAATAGTCATGAGATATTCTCACTTTGAAATGATGAATATTAGATTCAGCAGGTAGCAGTCAATTCTTCAGATAATACCTGAATCCACTTCCCTGGCTAAATTACTTCCCTTATGTACGACCTTCTAATTTTGCACTTGCTTGTCGAAAGGTACTCTGATGAACTCATTAAGACATTTAAAAGAATCGTTCCTAACTCATCGAAAAAGTAGCCAATGTACGTTTAAACAACATCCCTCCTCCCCCTTTCTTAAGAGCTGCGTTTTGCTCGCTTTTCCCGAATCAGACGTAATCAAAAATTCAATATGGAGATTGATGCTGAGTAAGTGGTTAATTCATTTTGGCTGCATGAATGCATTTGCCGAAAGTCCTTGAGGGTACGCACGGGCTTATAACGTAATTGAGCCAGGGAAAGCAATGTAAATGAATTCATTCAATTGAGCAAGGCGGGCAATTCGTTTCTTGCATGTTTCTCCCAGAACTCCGAGAATGACTAATTCGAAGATGGGTTCAAGAGAAAGTATATAAGGCTTGAAGCACGCGTAAATAACCGTTGATGAAGACTTCATTCATATCGGGTAAATATTTGCGTGACGCTAATGTTATGAATAAGAAAGTTTTCGCGGTAAGTCAGTCTTGGTAGGTCGAAGTAGTTCACAGACAGGAATGCAGGGTTGCTTGAAATATTTCGTTTCAAGGCAAAAGTATCTCGAGATACCGTTTTCTCTCCTCTGAAATATAAAAAAAGATATTATCGTCTAGGTTTTACGTTGTATTCATTAATTCTAAATGAGAGGCACATGATGACAACGACACAAATATAGAATTTGAGAATGCATAGGGCGTTTTGCCATTTCAAGGCAAAAGTATCTTGAGATACCGTTTTAGGTCCTCCGAAATATACTGTATATATATATATATAAAAGACATTTTCATCTAGGTTTTGCGTTGTATTCATTAATTCCAAATGAGAGGCACATATTGACAACGACACAAATATAGAATTTGAGAATGCATAGCGCTTTTGCCATTTCTAGGTTTTTTTTTGAGGTGACGTAAGTAATTCCTTAAGAAATATTCGTGAATAATATTAGATGTTATTTATTTCTGGTGAAATGGCTTAAGGAAATCTTGGAAGTTAAGAAAGCAGGAAATATGAATTCCCATATTTAGAATGAATGCCAGTACTTGACTGAAATGCCGAATAACTAACTTACAAAGAATATGCTGTTCAAGATAGAGACGAACTGCATGAACGGGTAACATGATAAAAGAGTTGATTTAGTGTGTGTTGCACGATTAGGAGGGCTTTGGGAAAAACAAAAGCGAACACTATTTCTTAAGGAATTACGTACTTCCCTTCTTAATATATATATATATATATATATATATATATATATATATATATATATATATATATATATATATATATATATATATATATATATAAACTGTGGTTTTAATTGAAAAAATAATATGTAGAAGCAAATCGCTCTATGAATTCTCAAGTTCTACATTTGTGTCATTGTCATTATGTGCCTCTCATTTGGAATTAATGAATACAGCGTA
>JANJGK010000001.1:91373797-91376297 GCA_039081455.1 Macrobrachium rosenbergii
CGCTTTCCGTTATACTTTCCTATCACGAGCTCGTACATTGTACGTGGTTCTGTTGTGGCTTTGTGTGTTGGAACATCTTGCATCTGGTGAGATCTACGTCGGTTATTTACCTTACGGGAAACAGTTTACCAATCGGTTACTTTATTTAGAGGAGGGACCCTTGGAAAGAACCGAGGTGAGGTAGGCGAGATAGATTGCTGGAATATCACTACTGGAAAGGAGGGGGAGTCAAGATATAAAAAGAATGTGTGGTATATGTAATGCAAAGGAGAAGGCTAGAGAGGGAAGCTCGCTTGAGATACTATGGCCATGTAATAAGAAGAGACGAGGTAGAACCAATCAAGAGACTAAGAATGGCTTGAAGAGATTTTTTACTTGCTTAAGATGTGAATACTGGCCCTCCATCATAATATCTCTATAATCTCTCAATTGTGTATAATACAGACCCGTGCTATTATAAGGGGCAGAAACTTGGTCACTTAAGAGGAAAGAGGAGGGACTGTTGGAAAGAACTGAGAAGAGGATGGTGAGATGGACTGCTGGACTATCACTACTGGAAAGGAGGGAGAGTCAAGATATAAGAAGAATGTGTGGCATATGTAATGTCAGGGAGAAGGCTAGGAAAGCTCGTCTGAGATGCTATGGCCATGTGATAAGAAGAGAGAAGGTGGAACCAATCAAGAGAGCTAAGAACATGCGAGTGATGGGGGGAAGCAGTGTGGGCCGTCAGTGGATCAGATGGATGGGTGTGGAGAGGAGGGATATGGGTGAGACGGAACGGCGTGGAGGACGATGCAAGGAAAAGGAATAGTTGACTCGAGCGGCCGACCCTGCTATACAGTGGGACAAATAAGGTCGAAAGAAGAAGACTATTTGACCGTCAGCCCGTGATATGAGTAGTATGTTAGTTTTAATCGCCTTATGTGTGAGTGTGTGGGATTTGTTCCGCTTACTTTAAATGAAGACTATGAATTTGAAATGGATATTCAACTAAGAGAGTCAGTGTGTGTGTCTCAACGTTGTTCCGGTATATTTCCTTTTTTAACGGATGAGAGTAAATGTAAAATTCAAATACCAGGTATATGTCAGTTGGTGATTTCGTTCGAAAGACATACTTCCAAAGTATAACGCAAACTGAGAAACATCATTACGGTGGGGAGTATATTGGCCTCCAGTTCAAAACCGACCATTTAAAATTCATCAAAAAAATTTCCCAGGGAAAAAGCCTTTAATGAATGTCCTAACTTGCGTTAACGAGAAAATATAAAATAATTTCTCTTTTATAACAAATGCTATTTTGAAATTGGACTGCCAAGCAATTGACAAAGCTCTCTGCTTTTAAATTATTCTGGCGGCTATATATTTATCCATGAAATTCAGATAGAGCAACCAGAACTCAAAAAGATGACAAAAATCCCATTCGTGACCACACAGCTGACAGACAGATGCTAATGGTGCCTTTGGTTTATGAAACGCACCGCCAAAATAAAAACGGCAGAACGTAGTGGAAAGTAACCCATTAGTTCAGTAAGTAAATAATCTACACGTCCTTTCTTCCGACCTGGACTTGGGTCCGGATCAATACCCAAATCTAATGAAGTGGCCCTTGGACCTTAGCCAACCTTCCTAAAAATGCTTGATTGTATTTCGCGCGCGAGTCTAAATCTGGAAGCAGAGGAAGGAAGGAGCCGTTTAAGAAGAATACCCGATTGATCCACGGTTTGTGATCAACTTTCTCACGTGATTTTTGGAAGGAAGTAATTATTAGGGTGAAAAATTTCTCTCCAGCCATATCCAGATGTGAAAGAACATCTAAATGTAATTGTGTTTGCATATTACTAGTACTGTTAAAACAAGCCAGATGGGCTGTTAAAATGTTTAAACAGAACAATATGGTATATGCAAGAAAAAAGAGCAAAACTCAGACAAGAAAACAAAAGTTTAGGAAGTAAGGCTAAAAAACAAGTGTGAATGGGTAAGCATAAATACACACGTATATATATATGTGTGTATATATATCTGTATATATATACGTATATAACACATATATGTATATATATACATAGTTATATATACTCATATATATATAAATAATATACATATATATTATGTACATGTATACTGTATATTACACATGTGCACATGTGTACCTTGTCTTGCCATTCTACAACACCATTACGACCTTTCTCAGACATACGAGCATCAGCATCCACATGGATGCCAGAAAGAACAACTCCACACATTACAGTGAAAGTGAAATCATTGCTGTGCTCTGGCGCCGCAAGAGAATATGGATACTGACGCCTTCCCAGGGGGTGTGGTGCAATTGGAACTTCAGAAGTTCAAGCGAAGATGCAGTGCATTGCTACCCCTGATACAATTCAACTTGCATTTTAATTTTTTACTTGCACTTTTATTTATTTATTAATTTGTTATTTTTTCTGTTTTTCTTAGAGCTGATATCCTCTTTCTGTCGCCTTCTGTTACTTCTTTCGATAGG
>JANJGK010000001.1:91381297-91383797 GCA_039081455.1 Macrobrachium rosenbergii
AATCACATGAAATCCCATGAATATAAAACGGGGGAAAAAATTTCAACATCGGTAAATGGAATAAGAAAGATATTAATTAATCACATTAACATTTGACGCATCAAAACACCTAAAAAAAATCCCTTGAAATCCTCAAAATAAAAAAAGGAAAAATTATCAACATCTACTAAAACGACTTTCCAGAAACCGCGTTCATTTCTTCCACCACTTTTTCTTCGATTTTATTTTTTTTTTTTTTCCTTCTGCTGCTTTCACAACTCGGTTGATTGAAAACAATTTTTGCCTCTTCCATTGAATCATCCCAAAGGAAATCGAGGCGAAGAGGAGAGAGAGAGAGAGAGAGAGAGAGAGAGAGAATCGCTTTATGGATATGGACGCTTTATTCAGGGTAACTTCATCGAGGGTATATCACTTCCCTTCTGCAGTTCATACATCATGGTGATTGAGTTGCTTCTCCTAGTTCGTCCCGGCCTGGCCAAACAAAATGCAAAACGATGTGGAGGTACCTGGGAACGGACGTAGTACGTTACGTTCTTTCAATATACTTAAGTTTATGTATATGATATATATATATATATATATATATATATATATATATATATATATATATATATATATATGTATATATATATATATATATATATATATATATATATATACATATATATATATATATATATATGTATATATATATATATACATACACATACATACATACATACATATATGCATGTATATTTGTATATATACGTGTGTGTGTATGTATATATATATATATATATATATATATATATATATATATATATATATATATATATATATATACACACACATGAATATAGACCGGAAACAGGTATATTATCTTCACTTTCCCCCTCCTTCATTTCCTTCTTCTTATCACTGATCACTTTTGTTATGATTTACTTTGTCTTTGTCGGTACTATCGGCAGAAATGTCCACGCGTATTCCACGCACTTAAATACGCTTGTATGCACAGTATACACATATATCCGTATCATATAAATCAAGCCTGGCTTTGCTGAAGTATCAGGCAATTTTGCAAGCCACAGACCTGACCAGGATTTTACAATTTGCGTTGTGGAGAAGCGAAGGTAAACTGCAACAACAAAGAGACATTTTGACAAGGAACGCAATCCTAATTCGTTCATTATGTAGTATACTTTTAAAATGAGCTAATTAGCTTAATTGGCTTTGACAGTAGACCTGCGCCAACTGAAAAGTTCTGCTGCTGTTGTAGACGAAGTCATCTGTTTGTTAATGAAATGTACTTTTGTAATACAAAGTCATTAGACTTTTAGTTTTCTGCAAAAGAAAGCTTTTGTGCCGGCTTTGTCTGTCCGTTGGCACTTTTTCTGCCGGCCCTCAGATCTTAAAAACTGCTGAGGCTAGAGGGCTGCAAATTGATATGTTGATCATCCACCCTCCAATCATCAAACATACCAAATTGCAGCCCTCTAGCCTCAGTAGTTTTTAGTTTATTCATGGTTAAAGTTAGCCATAATCGTGGGTCTGGCAACGATATAGGCCAGGCCACCACCGGGCCGTGGTTAAAGATTCATTGACCGCGGCTCATACAGCATTATAACGAGACCAACGAATTTTCGGTGGCCTTGATTATACAATGTACAGACAACTCGATTGCGATGAAGAAACTTCGGCGCATTCTTTACTTGTCTTTTTGTAGAATGTAATTGGCATACTTAAGATTCCTAACGTATATTCAAACAATGTTTCCAGTGAAGAATTTAGCGAAAGGAAACGCGACCTTACAAATTTCTTGGACATTAAAACACTAATTATTAAGCAAAGCGAAATTATAAATGGGCAAAAAAAAAAAGTCAGCTAATGGACGAAATTTGCAGAGAAGGTACAAATTTAAGAAAGAAATGATGAGATAAAATGAGAAAATTTGAGCTTGATCTAGAAGGTATGCTTTTAAATTACAGCTCAAAATGAAATCCCTTCTATAATGGCCTATACTCGCTTGTACTTACTAGGAGAGAGCAGACAAACGGAGAGAAAAGTTTGCGTAGCAGTGAAAACTAAGGAAACAATATTGTGGACACGAACTTTCCCTTTTTGAAGCTAAGACGAAATATAAGATTATACCAATAGATATAGATGCAGATTTTTGATGGACGGTGTTTGAAAAAAAAGGTGAAGAGCGGCAATAACATTCACTGCTACGAATTTGGGCACTCAACCCCAGGGATGCAAAAGTATTATTTCTCATAAGATTTAGGTTCAGTCTTCACACACACACATATATACTGTATATGTATATATGTATGTATGTATATATATATATATATATATATATATATATATATATATATATATATATACTGTATATATATATGTATATATATATATTATATATATATGCATACATACATAATACGTACACACACTCACACATATATATGTGTGTACGTATTATAATATGTATGCATATATATATATATATATATATATATAT
>JANJGK010000001.1:91388797-91413797 GCA_039081455.1 Macrobrachium rosenbergii
AGTATTTAGGGTACATCCATTTGTCAGTTCTAAGTAACGTCAATAAGTGAAGTACATATGTAAGGAAAACACCCATATACCTATGTGTATATATATATATATATATATATATATATATATATATATATATATATATATATATATACATACATATATATACAGTATATGTATATATATATATATATATATATATATATATATATATATATATATATATGCAGAGGCAATGCCAGAAAGAAAGAGAAACGACAGAGTGGTGCTAGGCCTTTCGACTTACTGTCCTTTACTTAGCAGTCTTTGCGGCATTGCCTTTGTTTATATATTCATCACGTTCCATATTTTTGTGATTCAGTTATACATACATACATACATACATACATACATACATATATATATATATATATATATATATATATATATATATATATATATATATATATATATATATATATATATATATATAATATATATATATATATGTATGTATGTATGTATATATACACACACATACACATACTAATGTAATATGAGTTTGTGACAACCAGTAGATTCTGAAGATTAAGTAACCTGGGCTTATTTTTTCTTTTCTCTTTTATATCGAGAAGCAACATAAAAAAAAAAAAGTCTTTCATTTTAGCGCATTAGGGGATTAAAAGCATTTTATCATTAAGTCGTAAATGTGTGGAGATCGTGCGTCTTGTTTCCCATTGGCTGCAGAGAGACAAAACAGTAATGAATTAAAAGTGTAGTTAGCAAGGATATTTAATGGAGGGATTCTCCAAAATAATAGTTTTTGCGTGAATAAAAGATATCATTAAAAGAAAGGCATTAGTTGTGGAACGGAGTCTATAGTAGTATCCTTAGAATCGTTATTCAGGGATTGGTTTGTACGGATGTATGTTGTGCATAATAGTTGCAAGTATATATTAGTCTATTGATTTTGCGACGCCAGTTTTGGTAGCCATAAATCAGTCAGTCGGTCTGTTGATATGTAAGCATTTCGTAATTAGGTAGAGTCTTCCATCATGTCAGTTGCTCAGTTGCATGTTTATTTCTTGATTGAAAAGCGTCCAAATCATTAGCAATCAATCAAATATTAATAATACATCCAGCATCAAAAGTAATCAACATGTAAAGAAAATAAACAAAAAGGAATCCCATTCAAGAAAAATGCAATATATACCACACAAAGATCATTTTACCTCCGACCCTTTTTCCAATTGCTGTTCTTTATATTTTTCTTTTTTTTCTGTAAATTAAAACCGAGTTGTTCTTCCGTCAAACACGCAAAATCTCCATCACAACAGCAACCGCCCTTTTCAGCATCAGATATCGCATGTCAGCTACTTTCTCTCTCTCTCTCTCTCTCTCTCTCTCTCTCTCTCTCTCGGTTGGACTGGAGCACGAAAGGTAATTGTTTTTTGTTTACTTGTGTACGACAGACGTCCTTAACATATCACACTTCCATTTGCTTCAATTAGATTTTTGTTCCGAAGACGCTCTCCCTTATTCATATATTCATTGAATATCAATTTACCCACGCATTTTCTTTAATTCTCTGCTAGTTTATTTTTTCCCAGATTCAATCGTTTATCAAATCACTTATTTACATGTATCATCATTTTTTTTTATCGTGTGTTCTTTCATGTGCGCCATGATGGTAAATAATTCAGGAAAAGACGATGGCTGTGAGATTTATATGAAGTGGACAGTTCTCAGAAGAGTGTTCGCCTTCATCTCCATTGAGGGGAGACGATACTGGCAATGCGGAGGTGTGTCTTCGTTTGTGCGTATATATATATATATATATATATATATATATATATATATATATATATATATATATATATATATATACTGTATATATATATATATATATATATATATATATATATATATACAGTATATATATACATATATCTATATTTTATATACATATATATAACATATGCACACATACATATATATACATACATAGATACTCGCATACATACAGGATGAATCAGTATGTGCCGTGATGGTTGGGCCTCATGGGAACAGCTTTAGGTAGGTGAAAAAGAAACATAATTTTTATAACTGTTATAAAAAAGAAGAAGACCTAGGTTTGGAGGAGGTTTCAGAGAAGGAAGGGGAAAATGATCTCGGGCTAAACACAAGTGAACGGATCAGAATTTGTAGGGGGTTCGATGGGCTGTGATGAGCCTTCTGTGTAGGCGTGTGTTGAAGCGGCTAATGTGTAAAGATATAAAGTGTGTGTATGTGTGTGTGTAGATTGTTATGAGCTTTTATAAAAGCTTATTTAAGCATACGTGAACGTAATAATGTTCGGTTCGCCTATATAATATCTACGTGGCTGAAGAAATTAGGATTTTTTTTTTATTTAAAAAGCTAGAACTTAGCTTACGAGCAAGCTTGAGAAATAAGCTGAGATCTCACAATCACAAACATCCCATATAGCACAGCTAGACTGATAAAAGCAAGAGCCAAAACAACACAATACCAAATATGAAGAACAAACACAACCAGGCGGACGGACCACTCCGAGATAAATCACGCAAGCAAAAACTCTCGGGGAGAAACTGCCGCGTATTACTTACCGATGGATAGAGGCGACAGCTCTCTCTCTCTCTCTCTCTCTCTCTCTCTCTCTCTCTCTCTCTCTCTCTCTCTCTCTCTCCCCGCCCCCAAGCATCCTGTGATGGGGATAAGAAGAAGCTTTCGCAGTACGCCATTAGTAGCTGATCCCTCTTTTATCGCGGATCTCTTCTCGTCATTGAAGTTGCCGCTGAAACACAGCGTCGCAGGATTTACTCGAAGGTCTGTGTATGGAAGAGGAGTAAAAGAGGAAAAAGAAGACAGTGGTGGTGATGAGGAAGAGGCGGGGCGGGAAAGGAAGAAGAACAAGAAGGCCGTGATGCTGAGGGAGGGGAAGAAGAGGAAGATAGTGATGCTGAGGAAGAGGAAGAAGAAGAAAGTGGTGCTGAGGGAGGGGAAGAAGAGGAAGATAGTGATGCTGAGGAAGAGGAAGACAGTGATGATGAGGAAGAGGAAGAAGAAAAAAGTGATGCTGAGGGAGGGGAAGAAGAGGAAGATAGTGATGTTGAGGAAGAGGAAGGAGAGGAAGACAGTGATGCTGAGGAAGAGGAAGAAGAAGAAAGTGATGCTGAGGGAGGGGAAGAAGAGGAAAATAGTGATGCTGATGAAGAGGAAGACAGTGATGATGAGGAAGAGGAAGAGAATGATGATGAGGAGGAAGAAGAAGAAGAAGAAGAAAGTGATGCTGAGAGAGAGAAAGAGGAAGAAGACAGTGATGATGGGGAAAAGGAGGAAGAAGAAGAAGAAGAAGACAGTGATGATGATGAAGAGGAAGAAGACAGTTATGATGAGGAAGAGAGGAATAAGAAGAAGAAGAAGAAGAAAAGACAGTGATGACGAGGTAGAGGAGAAAGAGGAAGAAGAAGAATAAGAAGAAGAAGAAAACAGTGGGGATGCTGAAGAGGAGGAAGAGGAAGAAAAGGAGGACGGTGATGAGGAATAGGAGGAAGAGGAAGAAGAAGGAGACAGTGATGCTGAGGAAGAGAAAGAGGACAGTGATGATGAGGAAGAAGAGGGGAAGAAAAATGATGAGGAATGTCGCTGGGTGAAGGGGGATTATGCGTGAAATAATTTGTCTGTTTGGAAATGTTTCTTTGTTGGTGGTATATGAATCATAGCCGATCATTTACGTGTAAACAAATCAATTTGTGTAAATGTTTATGTATTGCATATGCGAAAAAAAATGGTTTATACACAGGTGTAAGTTTATACACAAATTTACATGTGAAATACATTTGTGTGTTCAGTATATGTAACGTCATGCTATGAAGTACATTCGTAAGAAAAATACACGCACACACACATATATATATATATATATATATATATATATATATATATATATATATATATATATATATATATATATAATGAAAGACTCCTTATGCTTCTCGAAATAAGAGAAGAAAAACATGAGAAATGTTATTATGTAAGAAGGGATTATACGTGAAGGGTGATCTTTTTTTTTTTTTGTCCTGTACGTTTGGATCAACACTACGCGATTGTGCAACGCCCCTCTGTACGTTTAGACGTTTTTGATCTGTGCGCCACCTTTTTGGCGTCAGAATTTTCCATAGATTGTTCGGCTCTTTTAGTTCGAGTTTGGATTTTAATCTCAGTGCTTACGTATTTTTCGATTGCCAGCCATTCCAAAAGTTCCATTTTTTCTTTTAGCGGATTCTGAGTTTCTATAGTTTAAGGATTTTTATCATCTAGTTAATTGTTTTTCAACTTTTAAATACCAGTTTTTAAAAATGCACCCGCGGATGGTGAATTTTATTTATTTTTTTTTCATTTTTTTTATTTAAGGTTTATACACGCAGAACTGTGTTGTGAATTGTTTTTTGTATGTCTGTGGGAAAACTATTCTTAATAAAAGAATAACATAATAAAGGTAATACATAACAGAGTTTTGTGTAAATTAAGTGGAATGAGAAGCATTTAGACAAGGGGACGTTTCGTCTAATTACCTCACTTTACCCAAGCAACTTTCTTTGTGCGCCAAATAGCCTTAGTTTCCTCGATAATTCTTTGACAAGAGCGGCCTAATTTCTTTAAATTACAATACCTGCTTATTCACACACATACTACATACTTACATACGATACTGTAGCACCAAAGGAATACAAAGGGAAACTAAAATGGTATAAAAGCCTAATTTGTTAAAGCAGGTGAACAAAATTTTACTTAGAAGTAAGACTTAAGGGGGAAAAGTGGACAAAATATATATTAAGATTAAAGGAGAACTAGGCAGTGTTTTAGGGCCTGCAGTGAACTCACCTTCACTTGTGTCATACTTTG
The DNA here is from genome assembly GCA_039081455.1 of Macrobrachium rosenbergii. NCBI lineage: Eukaryota > Metazoa > Arthropoda > Malacostraca > Decapoda > Palaemonidae > Macrobrachium > Macrobrachium rosenbergii. The sequence continues at coordinate 91,393,694 of JANJGK010000001.1, forward strand.
ACAATTGCATACTGTGGGAACGGCACAAGGAAGAACTAAAATCATGTTCATTGATGGATGCAAGTATGACTAAAGCGGTGCATTCATTCTTTTTGCCCTTTCGCAAATTCCTGAGACGTATGCTGGTTTTGCACCAGCCACGGTTTTTTTCGGGTTGCCCCTAGGTTAGGTTAGGTTAGGTTGGGTTAGGTTAGGTTAACTTAGGTTGGGTTAGGTTAGGTTAGCTTAGGCTGGGTTAAGTTAGGTTAGCTTAGGTTGGGTTAGGTTAGGTTAGCTTAGGTTGGTTTAGGTTAGGTTAGCTTAGGTTGGGTTAAGTTAGGTTAGCTTAGGTTGGGTTAGGTTAGGGTAGGTTAGTGGCCACCGTTTGTAATTTGGGTGTGGGAAACATAATGAGATTATTTTCAAGAAAATTCTGTGGATAGTTTTTAAGATATGGCGTCCTGCATTTTTCAGGGAAAGGTCCCGATACTCGTTTACATCTCTGGGAAAATGCTCCCCTTCCATCATAACTCCTGCTTTTATAGTTTGTTTTCCTAATCTTCTGTAAAGAAATTTATGCTTTTTATAAAAAAAAAACTACAGTATACATTAAATAATACTGTAACTCATTTATCACAGTAACCAAATGATTAAGTCGACCGTCTCTCACTACATCCAAACCAAAGGCCTTGGTTTGAATCCTTGTCAGGGTAGATTCACTTCCCCTTGGGTGTAGGTTATTACCAGTGTACAATCAATTCGATATTAAGTGATATTTATCAGTGAAAAGGGGCATGTATGTATGCGACAAAACCATATATATATATATATATATATATATATATATATATATATATATATATATATATATATATATATATATATATTTGTGTGTGTGCGTTAGAACTCATGCAGACACTGTTTCCAGCTTGCGCTCTCGTGCTTCCAGTACTTTGAAGCTCCTTTCTAAAATTTCTTTCCTGATATTTATCCAGCACTGTTTTTATATTTTTTCCCCACTTCCTCCTAACATTCCCATCGTCCATTCTTTCCATATTACTAAATCGTTTGAAAACATCCTTTCACTTATGCCAACATTTTTTCCATAATTTCTTTTTATCTGCATTTCTCACCTTCTCAGTTCTTAGATCCGGATATTGTAAGTAAACAGTTCATCTTGCCAGCTTCACCTTTTTTTCTAATGCCTATTCATCATTCATACATCTTCCATAAAGGAGAAGTGGCTAAACAATCCATTGACGCTCCAAGTCCTCCCAGTCTTTTGTAACTCCTCTTCTCTTCCCCTATCTTCATTCATTATATATTCTCCCAAATACCTGTAGAATCAACAGCATCCATTCTTTCATCATTTATACTTATTTTTTCTACTCTTTCTGCTTTCCTTTTAGCATCGTAACCTTATTCTTGCCTCTATTTACTATTAAATCTGTCTTCTAGCAGAACTACTATCCATTTCAGGGACTGTGAGTTATTGTTTTTCTCAAATATCTTTCAAAGCAATTATTTGATCGAAATGGTACTTTGACACAGTGTACAAGGTACCTCCCGCTAAGTTTTGGTAATATAGGGCATTGTCAGATGGTTTTAGTTAAGGCGTTTACTCTTGACTTACATGGTGCTGCCAAGCATCGCCAAACTGCTTTCGAACGTGCTTTATCCCCATTTCTTCCCACCTTCTCCCTTCCCCTCCTCATCCCTCCCTCAACCCACTTTCTTGGACCCCCCCCCATATCCGCCCCCCCTTTCCTGTCTGTTGGGGATAGCGGACGCTCGATTGCTTAGATCAGTCCTGCTGACTCATGCGACTTTGCCTTTAAAAGTCAAGGGTAAACGCCTTAACTAACACCATTTGACAATGCACTATGTTACCAAAAATTAGTGGGAGGTGTCTTGTACACTGTGTCAAAGTACCACTTCGATCAAATTATCAGTTTGAAAAATATTTTAGAAAAACGATGGCTCGTGGTCCCTGAAATGGATAGTAAATCCCTCTCAAGAGTTACTGTAATTTCTTCTCAGTAACTTCACTAACTGAACTAACTGCCTCATCATCGACCAACATTATCCATGCTAAACTTCATTACCTGCCTCTTTGAATACCCCACTAGTTAACACGTATACCTACTTTTCTTTCTCTTGCTTTTCACATCAGCCCATATTACAGAGCTAGGGCTGATCGTCAGTACCGTGCAACCTCAGCTTGCTGCCAGTTTTGTCACTTGTTTTCAAACTCCTAGCTTAACGCTGTTCTTCCCTATCAGTCCTTCTGTCACCTGTCACACTTTCCCAACTGAAATTTTGATGTACGCCTTCTCTGGTACACTAAGTAACGTTATGCTGTGGATTTTACAATCTCTCCCATCAGCTTTACAGTTATACTGAGGAACATTTATTTCTCCACATATTCCTTCAGGTCATATATATATATATATATATATATATATATATATATATATATATATATATATATATATATATATATATATATATATATATATATATATATATATATATATATATATTCTGTATATACATATAAATAAATATATATCTAAATTTATATATATGTATGTATATATAATGTTATATATATACATTATATAATATATATATATATATATGTGTGTGTGTGTGTGTGTGTGTGTGTGTGTGTGTGTGTGTTGGTAAATTTAAACACTTTTTGCCGTAAAATGAAAATTTCGAACACTTTCTAGATACTGGAGCAACGCAACACTACCCTTCCATCTAGTAAAATACCATCCAAATATTCATTGAGGTACATGCCATAACAATCCCTTAGCGCTCTTATTTCAGCCGAATGTATCCGGAATTAAAGTTGAATCTTCCCTCCTCTGGAGCTTGGATTCCTTCGCATGTAATTTCCCATTTCCCATTTGTCTCCTTATACTATGTATTTCTGTCCCCTTTCATCTGGTTCGTATTTTTCATTTTGTTATTTATTAAGATTTCACAGGTTTAACAGTTATTAATTATTATTCATATGGGATCAGTTAGTTCTCGTGCAAATGGAAATGTTTTCCTTGTGGTAAATTTTCACTCCCGAAAATATTTTCGTATGATTAATTGTCGTTTAAGCTTTTTTCACCATGATGATCGTTTTATATATATATATATATATATATATATATATATATATATATATATATATATATATATATATATATATATATATATATATACAGTCAGTCTTCTGTTCATGTTTATGATTTCTATCAGTTTCTGTAAAGTCTGATATAGCTTATGAGTCGACAGTCAACTTATGGAATTCAAGAATTTAAGGATAATTTCCAGTATGTAAGTCCATCTACTGCTACTTTTTTAATTTCTGTTAAAACTTTGTCTGAAAATATTTTCATGTTTGAATTTTAACTCAGTTGGCTTTACTAGTTACTTATACTTCCTCGTCATTCAAGAGGCTCTTCTCACTTTGCTGAGTCTAATATAATGAAAAGTAGTTTTAATAATTCAAGAGACATTACTGAGTGTAGTATAATGCTGCTGTTTTTATACTGCACTATTACCCTCCATTAGGTTTGGGAAATTATCTACAGAATCATTCTCCAATTCCACTCTCTAAAGCTCCTTGTCCCTACGGGGTTAGTGCTGTCTGTGCACTTCACGGGGTGCACTGTTGGCATTAAAGAAGGTTTTTTTTTGCAGCATCCCTTCGGCCCCTAGCTGCAACCCCTTTCATTCCTTTTACTGTACCTCCAATCATATCTTTCTTCCATCTTGCTTTCCACCCTCTCGTAACAATTGTTACACCTTTCAAACCTACCGACTCTCAATTTCCTTTCAAGCGCCGAATGACCTCATAGGTCCCAGTGCCTGGCCTTTGGTTTAAACTCTATATTCCATTCCATTCCTAAAGCTCCTTAACAGTATGCCACAGTTTCTTGTTAAATTACGTTGAACGTCTCGCCACCAATTTCAGGTAGTTACTGCGTGGAAATTTCAACCTGAAATACATTTGACTGATAGTCATACTATGGCCGTAACTTTCTTTAATAAAGCTAGATTCAGTGATATTCCTTTCCAGTGCAATGGAAGGGGCAAAAAAGACAGCGTATTCTGATAATACACTGGATAGGAATATCATTGAATCTAGCTTTATCAAAGAAAGTTATGGCCATAATATGAGCATCAGTCAAGGCATGTATAAACTTGATTCTATAATTTCGAAAGAAATTTGTAAATTATCTAAAATTTAAGGAAGGCAGTAGATATATATGGAAAAAAGGATTATCATATTTGTAAACATAGTACGTGGTCATTATGATTAATGAGTTTTTTCGCCCCTCCACCTTGGCACTTGTCATATGTGGATTTAGTAGTCTCCAATGCTAATTAGTCATTTTTCTTTCACTTTGGCGTATATTTTCACGTACTCTGGTTCAAAGGACGGGTTATCAGCACCTAATCATTGCTTTTACTTTGATTTCATCACAGAACTTCATAAAAGTCAGAACATTCTAAAGCAAATACGACGCTCAAGAAGGATTTGTATGTTACTACTTGGAGCCAACCAACTTCGGTGTTCCTTAAACAATCCATATTTACTAATACAAGCTTGAAAGTACCCAAAACTATTATCTTTCTACTTCAAGTGCACAAGTTAATGAATGCCGAATAAAAAGGAGAAAACCGCTGTACCAACAAAATGAATCTGACGCCGATTTAATCGATGACTTTTCAGGCCATCCGTCCGTCCTCTCTCTCTCTCTCTCTCTCTCTCTCTCTCTCTCTCTCTCTCTCTCTCTCTCTCTCTCTCTCTCTCTCTCTCTCTCTCTCCAATAAAAGGAATGCGACAGACCGTAATCTAATCATAGGTGTAACGTTCCTATTCAAAACGAATTCAATGGAAAGGGGAAGGTGGAAAGAGAACTAAATAATATTTACTTACCGAGTTTTAGTTTATTTCATTCCGTTTCAGTTAATTAAGCAAACAAACAGATATTCAAATGAAGATATTTATTATATCACAGACAGCATAAATAAAAAAAAGTTCCATTTTCACCAAAAAGTTGTTTTATTCGAGAGGCCAGTATCAATACTGATATATATATACATCGGTGAGCTTTAAGCTTTTAGCCTCTTTTTTTTATTCTTTCGTTTTTTTGGAGGGGGGAGGGGGGCGGGAGGGCATGGATACAATGCAAAGCTTTCATTTTTACGGATATCACTGTTTCTACACAAAAAGACATGTTGGGTAGGTGGAGAGCGAGCAAAATCTATATAAAATGTCATCCCTTTTTTTTAAGTGAAAAGTTTCCCGGCGTAAGGAAAAACATGAGGTTGGAAATTAAAATGCTCAAAGCACAATAAGCCTGGGAAAAGTTCGACTTCTGCGCCAGAATGGGAGTACGAATAAAATGCGGTAATATGGAAGAAATGTCGTTGTTTTCGCTCTCTGGGAAAGGGGTGCAATAAAACAAACGCTTGTGAGGGCGAAGGGGGAAAAAACGGACTGAGATAAATTAACAATCCAAAATACAAAATATGCTGGACGACCGACAGTGAAAAATTAACGCTCTCTTGACGATTAAAATTGCATGACTTAGGTTTTATAATAATTTTTCTTTTTTAATGAAACCAAGATTATAATAATTTATTTTTTTTAATGAAACCAAGATAATAAAGAATTAAATACGACCACATACCATTATAACTGGAGATAAAAAAGAGGAAAGTTAAGATTCTTTAAATATGACAATAAAATGCGCCGAAGTTTCGTCGGCGCAATCGAGTTTTCTGTTCAGCGTACAATCAAGGCCACCGAAAATAGATCTATATTTCGATGGTCTCGGTATAGTGCTGTATGAACTGCTGCCCATGAAACTTTAACCACGCCCCTGTGGTGACCTATCAAATATCGTTGCCAGACACGCGATTATGGCTAACTTTAACCTTAAATAAAATAAAAACTACTGAGGCTAGAGGGCTGCAATTTGTTATGTTTGATGATTGGAGGGGGGTGGTGATCAACATACCAATTTGCAGCCCTCTAGCCTCAGAAGTTTTTAAGATCTAAGGGCGGACAGTAAAAGTGCAGATACAGAACAAAATGTGGACACGTACAGTGATTAAAAGTCAGGTTTGGCAAAATAAAAGTTCGGTATCTGTGACTTTAACCCAAATTTTAAAAAGGCAAGACAACTACCAGTGAAAATATAACCTTAATGACGTTAGAAGATCAGATAATGATAAATAAATAGCGATTTTATAGTTGTTAAAATAAAAGTCGTAAGATTGCAAGGATAAAATATCGTGGGATTTTTTTTAAATAATTGTGCATATAATCTAAAGTATGGTAACACAAGTTCGCCGGCTTCATTGGTCATAATGGTATAAGTTAAAAATCTGAGCTGACAATTACAATTATTTTCTTGTCAAATTGATTTGTAGTGACGAAAGTAAATCGTTCTTGAATATTGATAGTAAGTATGCACGCTCACACACACAATATATATATATATATATATATATATATATATATATATATATATATATATATATATATATATATATACATGTTTATAAGTATGTAATGTATCCACTTATACATATATGTGTGTATACACACTATATATATATGTGTGTGCACATACATACATTATATACATATGTATAGATCTGTTTGTGCTCGTACGTGTATGCGTGCCTGAACGCATATATGTATTGATGTGTGCACATATGTATACATGAATGTAAATGGATACATTGTTCAAAACACACTTGAAACGTGTAATGGGAGATAAAATGAAAAAATATATACTTTTAACTTTGAATTATCCAGTTGATAACTTACAGAATTTTCATCATCTTGCGGTGGAAAACTACTTTTCATCATTCTTAATCTTCGCTGTCATTTCGTGGAGGGATAACAAAGTATGCAAACCATATGAAAACAAGTGAAAAATGCGCCGAAGTTTCTTCGGCGCAGGCGAGTTTTCTGTACAGCGTATAATCAAGGCCACCGAAAATAGATCTATCTTTCGGTTGTCTCGGTATAATGCTGTATGAGCCGCTGCCCATGAAACTTTAACCACGGCCCGGTGGTGGCTTATCTTATACCGTTGAGAGAAGCACGATTATGGCTAACTTTAACCTTAAATAAAATAGACTACTGAGACTAGAGGGCTGCAATTATGTATGTTTGATGACTGGAGGGTGGATGATCAACATACCAATTTGCAGCCCTCTAGCCTCAGTAGTTTTTAAAATCTGAGAGCGGACAGAAAAAAGTGCAGACGGGCAAACAAAGCCGGCACAATAGTTTTCTTTTACGGAAAACTAAAAAACAAATTATATTTTCTGTGTTCGCAAATTATTCTCATGGCAAAGGATAAGGTATTAGCATTGCTAGAGATAAATGATGACATTTTCAAAACTGTTCATATAAAGGTATTATTTATTGTATCGTTTACATGGTAATTAATATCCTAATAACTTACCTTCGTCCGATGTGAGCGAAAAGAAAACTAACCTTTCGTATACGTGTTTTTTTTTTTTTTTATGAATACCATTTACTGTCTAGATAACAGATCCCTGCAGGAGGGTAGCTCCGTCAGTGCACCTCATGCAGTGCACTGTAGGCATTATTTTTGCGGCCCCCACCAAATCCTTCATATGCGTCCCACACTGCCCAAAGCGGCCTCGTCCGTCTGTAAGCATGTCCGTTTTATGCATATGTGGCCCCACCAGACAAGCAAGACAGTCGGTTCAGCAGCACTCGCCGTCATGGTCACTGCCAACCAAACTAGAAGCGTTGGAGGATAAGAAACGACTTGCTGAAATTTCCAGACAGTATTCGTATTTTGTAATTTATTGTATATACTGGACAGTTTATGCATGTCTTGTTTATTCAATAGTATGGAAAAGTAAAAAGTTCTTGCTTGTAAATGTATCATAATGCTCTAACAAAGGGTAAATTAGATACTGATATCATTAAATTCCAATTCTAAACCAGTCTCCATCCACAGTTACTGGATCACATTCTGATCTTTTATGTTGGCGATGTCTGGGGATCCCATGTTGGCTAATTAATTCCTCCTTCATGTGGGACCACTGTTCGAAGACGCACGTCCAACCGCGGCTAAAAATAAAATGTTTTGTTCCTTTGCAGCGTCCGTTCGGCCCCTAGCTGCAGCTCCTTTCGTTCCTTTTACTGTACCTCCGTTTATATTCTCTTTCTTCCGTCTGGCTTTCCGCCCTCTCCTAACAATTGTTCCCTTGTGTAACTGCGAGGTTTTCCTCCTGTTACACCTTAAAAACTTCTTACTCTCAATTTCCTTCTCAGCGCTAAATGACCTCATAAGTCTCAGTGCTTGGCCTTTGGCCTAGATTTTATATTCCTTACCATTCTAGAAAACAGATAAAATTACGCATTTCCACTTGAGTTAACTGTTGACATAAATCCCATTTAGAGTCTGGAATGTACTGCTTTGTTTGTCCGTCCGCACTTTTTTGTCCGCGCTTTTTCTGTCCGCCCTCAGATCTTGAAAACTACTGAGGCTAGAGGGCTGCACATTGGTTTGTTGATCATCCACCCACCAATCATCAAACACACAAATTGCAGCCCTTTAGCCTCGGTAGTTTTTATTTTATAGAAGGTTAAAGTTAGCCATAATCGTGCTTCTGGCAACGATATAGGATAGGCCAGCACCGGGCCGTGGTTAAAGTTTCATGGGCCGCGGCTCATACAGCATTATACCCGAGACCACCGAAAGATAGATCTATTTTCGGTGGCCTTGATTATGCGCTGTAGCGACTGTGCAGAAAACTCGATTGTTTCTTCGGCGCATTTTTTACTTGTTATTTTTTTTGTACTTCTGTATAACCTCTGTAAGTCATGGTGTCTGCACCAAGAAAAGTATGAAAAACGTCGAGTCTTGATAAAACTGCTCGAAATTATATAGTTGTCGTTCGAATTTTGAATTAATCAGTATTCCCGTTTTTTCGAAGATAAAGTGTAACCCAAATAATATTCTTTTGCATTCTATATCTGTACAGCCCTTACGCTGCACCTCTGGGACTTTCTCATCCTGACATTTCCCAAAATCAGAAAATATATAATTAATGAAGGTGTTTGGAATAATGATGGAGAAATCACCCAGATACAGGAAGTAGATTGAAAATCATTATCGTTATCAAATGATGAAGAACTTCGCGGAATAGTCTGAGGCATCGATACCACTGGGTTCAAAGCTTCTGCTCAGCCAAAAAAAAACTCCCTCCCTTGACCTGCATCAGCCACACCAGTGATTGGTAACTGAATATTGTTCATTCGATATGATCAACAACTTCCCTCCACTTCACCTCGCATGTGACACCTACCCAAGTTCAAAGAGCAAGAGATGAAAGCGCACGATATTGTCTACTGAGACAAAAGAGCAGCGGAACAAAAAGACGAACGGAATTGTCTCCATGGTCTATTTCAAGGAAGGTTTAATCTGACCGAGTCCCGGGCTTGTTGTGTGTGCTGCGTTCGGTGTTCCGGGTTGGGAAAAAGGCGGCTCAGGCTAAGGCTTCGAAGCAGGCGAGCATACTGTATTATATCAGGGTCATAATAAACGGACTGAAAACAATTCTTGATGCTCCAAGACAGAACTCAGTCGAGATATTGCAGCCGGCAAGCGAAAAGTCTACAAACAAGTTGACGGTCTTTGAAGTACTAAAAGGTATCCCGGTTTTAATTTATCCACTAGCTTCGCTTATTCATAAACATCGAGTTGTTCCACGTTTCATTGTTTATGACAAGTTGCTTCAATAGCAGACTGTTTACAATAAACTTTACTATTCAATTTATTTGCAAAGATGTACGACTAAAGATAGCACTATTCTTCCAGCACTGTCCTCAACTTTGATTCATGCAACTAAAGAACCTTTCTTGTCATTGATGGGAAATCAGGATAGCGGTGCACTCAATGTAAGCTCAGAATAATTCTTATGATGTGAAGTGATAAACATGGGCATTAAGCCACCTGACATACATGCTACCTGAGAGAAATTCTTTATTTTATCATTTAAAACACTCCTATATATTTTCGAATAATGTATAGACAGATTTATATTCTGTTGCATCTATCTGGAGCAATACGTCACAGGCTGATTTTACTTTTGAAAAGTGAAGTTTCTTGGTAGTTGAGATTTGTTTTCCTATATCAGGCTGTGTTAGAAACTGATCAGATAGTGACCCCCCCCCCCTTAGAATTTTAAATCTCAGTTAAGCAAAATCATACTGACGACCTAATTTCTCATTTCCAAGAAAAAGAACGGTTGCTGGATCAAAGATCTGGGGAGGCAAAAAGCAAACTGCCGTGACTATAGAAACTGTTTGGCCTTCATTAGAAGTCCTCAAGAAGTCCTGTTGAACAGCTGCATCAATGAGTTGATTGATTAATATGGGATTTGTTAATATGGTACATGTTGCGTAATATGTTACCTAAAATCATCTTTGTTGCCAACTAGGAGTTAATTCCTGTTATTAGTACTTACTCTAGTAACTCTAGAGCGATTATGACAAGCAGGCGAAAATGGGCACTGAAATTTTTGGTACTGTTAGTTAAATATTCATTCGAAATCTGCTTTCTATGGCTTTCATGGCTAAGCCCTAGGTGTCACAGTGTCACGTCTTTGTTCCTTTTTAGTTTTCGGTAAAAGAAAACTATTGTGCCGGCTTTGTCTGTCCGTCCACACTTTTTTCTGTCCGCCCTCATATCTTGAAACTGCTGAGGCTAGAGGGCTGCAAATTGGTGTGTTGATCATCCACCCTCCAATCATCAAACATATCAAATTGCAGCCCTCTAGCCTCGGTAGGTTTTCTTTTATTGAAGGTTAAAGTTAGCCATAATCGTGCTTCTAGCAACGATATAGGATAGGCCATCACCGGGCCTTGGTTAAAGTTTCATGGGCCGCGGTTCATACAGCATTATACCGAGACCACCAGAAGATAGATCTATTTTCGTTGGCCTTGATTATACGCTGTAGCGGCTGTACAGAAAACTCGATTGCGCCGAAGAAACCGGCGCATTTTTTTACTCGTTTATCTGAAAAACAATCTATGCATCGAACGAAGAGTAATTTATTTTTCATATTTTTATTTTTACCATTTGGTGATCTTTTTTGATAAAGTAAGAGTAACGCTACCAATATTTAATTCCATATAACACCAGTTTTTATGAATAAATTTTTGCATGGCTATCATACATGAATAGACATCCATGCAAACATTTTTTAATTATTAATGCAAACTTAACTAAGCTATATAGAAACCGTTTAGTTCAATGAACTTGGGTACTGGCTGCGTTCCAGACTATATGATAAGTAATCTTTTTTTTTTCTCCTTGGACTTATTCCTTAATATCGACTAAGCCCCTTGCGAGGTACGAAATATGAGAACATTATGGCATACTAAGTTAGAAGGGTGCGTCCATACTACAGTAAAACATGTTATAAACAAACGAAGGTAACTTATCCCACAGACATTACAAACAGGTTAAATAAGGTTAATGACCTATTGGTACTTCTAAGTTTTCTAACCAGTGCTTCATATGATTAACCAGTCTTAGCCAAAAAAAAAAGTTTCGTCCTCCACTAAAACTAATCGAGTTATTTCAAGTCTTTTTGTGATATGTGAGAGATAAGTTGCCACCGTGTGTTGATGGCATATTTATCTGGAGCTTGACACGTACCGTATGCGTTCAGGCTGGTGAAATCTACAGAGCACGCCCCTCACGTACTCAAGGAAAGCAAGTAGGTGGCCACAGTTATCCTGTGTTTTAGAGTGCCTTAAGCCTACCAACCGTTGCCCAGCCTCCTGCCACCGTTTATTTCATAACGACAAAAATTAACCAAATAAACTTCACCGCTTTTCACCCTCTCTGATAACGACAAAAACTAACCAAATAAACTTCATCGCTTGTCACCCTCTCCAAGATTATGACAAAAATTAACCAAATAAAGTTCACCGCTTTTCACCATTTCATAACGAGAAAAATTAACCAAATAAACTTCACCGCTTTTCACCCTTTCTTTCATAAAGACAAAATTTAACCAAATAAACTTCACCGCTTTTCACCCTTTCTAAGATAACGACAAAATTTAACCAAATAAACTTCACCACTTTTCACCCTTTCTTTGATAAAGACAAAAGCTAACCAAATAAACTTCATCTCTAAGATAGGGACAAAAATTAACCAAATAAACTTCACCGCTTGTCACCCTTTCTAAGATAACGATAAAACTTAACCAAACAAACTTCACCGCTTTTCACCCTTCCTAAGATAGCGACAAAAACTAACCAAATAATTACCACTTGTCACCCTTTCAAAGTTAACGACAAAAACCAACCAAGTAAAATTCAGTTTGTCACCCTTTCCAAGATAACGACAAAAACTAACCAAATAAACTCCATCGCTCTTTACTGAGAGGAGATAAATCTTGCTCCATCTCCAAGGAGGAATAGTGTTTGGGTTCGTTCCCAACAGGCCTTTAATATGCAATGAGAACAGAGGCAGCACTTAAGTAAGAGCCGATGCCCTTTCCGCATCTGGCCAAAGCTCTCCGCCGAAGTTTCCAGATGTTTGTGTTCACAGGCCATCTTTTACTTTGCTCCTCTGCAGATGCTTAGTGCCTGGACCGTTTATCACTAGAGGAATGCCATCACTCTTGTTAACATACTTCCGCTTAATTAATATACTTCTAAGCGAACAAAAGCGAGTTCGTTTGTTTTAGCAATGCACATATCTAGTGTGTCGAAAGGAAATTAGCTGATGAATTGTCTAAAGCAGTTATCCTGGCTTATTATTTAAACAAAAATGTTCGCGCGGCGATAATTGCCCCTCTATTCTTAACTGACAAAAGGTCGAACTCAAGACGGGTGGAAGATAGAAGTCAACAAATATCTTCGCTTTGTTACCAAGTCTTGGTAAGCATCCAAGACAAAGGGAAATAAGTTCTTTGTTCTTTCTGTGATCATTATGCACCTTCTTTCCCTTCGAGAGCCGAGAAAGGAACTTCATTTACATCAAACGACTTCTATTTTACCAATTAAGCGGGAGTTTATTCAAGTGCTGATTGAGTTAAGAGAATGTGAACGGTAAGAGTCCGTTTTTCAGGTTCTCTACTAAAAGCTCCTTTGATTCCACATTCATTTATCCTTCATTTTCTCTCGTCGTCATTCCAGACGAACTGGTGTTCTAATTTCCTTTCAAAATGTCTTCCAGCTAATGAACTTTTCTTATTTGAAGGAACATTTTTCATGAATAACGATATTCTGTTGTAATTTAGCAATATTTTCGCGTGTCGTGTGTTGATGTTATTCCGTTTTTATAAAGAAGTATTGTCGTGTATATTTTACGTCAATATCTTCATATATATTACATTCTGGTTTCTATTTATCAGTATTTTCGCGTGTTCAATCTATTTTCCTTAGAAACATCGTGTTTACGTCATTCTGTTTTTTTTTTTTTAAGAAATATATTCATATAGGAGGTTTGCCCTCGCCTTTACCCATAAAAATATCTCGTGCAATGGCAGCATTTCATTTCTCGACGTTTAACTCTCGATTTATTCTTTCCCCAACATTTATTCCCCGCCTTTTTCACACATAGCTTATTTCCTCGGGGGCAGTTTTAGGGGACCGAGGACATCAGCTCTAATTTCACCAGCCTTCCAAAGCCGGAAGCCATTTGAATTATTTATATTCCTAAAATGGTGTCTTGGAGATTTCTACCCCGAATACCCTTTTCCACCTCTTCCCTTAACCCTTAAATGTGTTTCCTCGCTCTCCGTGTGGTTGGTGGAGAGTAGGAGGGAGGGGGAAGAGGAGGAGGTGGGAGGTAAGAGGCGACGATCTTGAAACCTCCAGAGAAGGTCATACTTCCACAGACTCATGCATACTTTAGCGCCTTTTCCGGTAGGTAGCGTGAGGGGACTTCTTTTTTTTTTTCCCCTCCTTATTTTTTTCCTCTTAGCAGTTATGCTCGAGCGATTGATATCCTATTCGTAGGAGCTGAGAGAGAAGGAGTTGAGGATGACGAGGAGGAAGTGGGCGAACAGATACAAACACACGGAGACAGAGAACCGATTATAGAGAAGGGGCCGCTTTTAACGTTGCGAAGCTACTGATGGACGAACAGAGGTGAAAAAGTAATGGGTTGAATTTAAAAACGGAAAGGCGATCGAGCCCAAGCTATTTCCGAACACCCCTGCAGTGTTTTAGTCGCTCCTGCAAAAGCCATTGGCTGATGAACTACAGCGGGAGAGAAATTATTTAATCCGCGGTTGTGAAACCAACAAGGTTAAGTGTTAAAGCAGAAATCTCGTCCGAACTGCGCCTGCAGAGGTTTTTCGTGGGTGGGGAAACACTGATGCATGGAGGCCAAGCTGTCACTGATGGCTGAGTTTCTTTTTCTTTTCGTGCGTTTATAAAAAAAAAAAAAATCCCATTTTATAAGATTGTTCGGTTGTTTTTGTCTGTTTGCTTCTTCGAAGAAAAATTCATTTAAAAAGAAACCAAGTAAAAAATGCGCCGGAGTTTCTTCGGCGCAATCGAGTTTTCTGCACAGCCGCTACAGCGTACAGTCAAGGCCACCGATAATAGATCTATCTTTCGGTGATCTCGGTATAATGCTGTATGAGCCGCGGCCATTGAAAATTTAACCACGGCCCGGTGGTGGCCTATCCTATATCGTTGCCAGAAGCACGGTTATGGCTCACTTTAACCGTAAATAAAATAAAAACTACTGAGGCTAGAGGGCTGCAATTTTGTATGTCTGATGATTGGTGGGTGGATGATCAACATACCATTTTGCAGCCTTTAGCCTCAGTAGTTTTTAAGATCTGAGGGCGGACAGAAAAAGTGCGGGCAGAATAAAGTGCGGGCAGAATAAAGTGCGGACGGACAGACAAACCCGGCACAATAGTTTTCTTTTGCAGAAAACTAAAATTTTCACTTATAAAAATAGTTCGATTCTTACCGTCAGTTTTTGCTGTTGTCCGCTGAAAATATGATGATATACTGAACCTACAGAGTCTGTTAATTTCCTTGAAATAGAGATGAATCATTAAACATTTAATCAAATAATGATAAAGAATTACAGATTAACTCCATTTCAATGGACAACACGACTGCAACATTTGATCGAATTTTTTGTACCGATTTCTTTTAATTATCCAGTGATCAGTTACAGATATGAATTACTATCTTAGAGGCTGCGGAACGGAGAAGTGCGGCAGTAAGAAGGAAGTGAAATAAAAATACGGATATCCTTCAGAGTAAACCGACAAAACAAAACAAAATAGACCGATTGATTTGTTTCCCCAGTCTGGCATCGTAACGACTGCTGCGGTCATCGACGTCAGAAATGATTTTGGTTTATGCAGCGAAAATCGTGATATATTTTTCCAGGAACCTCCACTCATTCTGTAAATGTTTTGCAACAACTGACATCTGTAAAATCGATTATAAAACCAGATGTAAATTCGTAATGAAATACGACAAACGGAGACGTAAAAAGCGACTCATTGTATAACTGCAGCCGTAATACGCACAGAGTAAGGAGATGAGATAAAGAGGCATCGCAGAAGTCGCCAACTTGCAGGAAATAAACGATAAAATACACACAAACTTGTCTGGAGAGTACTTGCTGTATAGGGGGGTAACCATATTACTGTATATACTTGCTATAAAATGGTAAACTTATATACTTGCTTTATAAGGGTAAACGTACGTATTTGCTGTATAACGGTAAACATATATACTTGCTATAAAATGGTAAACATATATACGTGCTTTATAAGGGTAAACATATGTATTTGCTGTAGAAGGGTAAACATATATACTTGCTATAAAATGGTAAACATATATACGTGCTTTATAAGGGTAAACATACGTATTTGCTGTATAAGGGTAAACATATATACTTGCCATAAAATGGTAAACATATATACGTGCTTTATAAGGGTAAACATACGTATTTGCTGTATAAGGGTAAACATATATACTTGCTATAAAATGGTAAACTTATATACTTGCTTTATAAGGGTAAACATACGTATTTGCTGTATAAGGGTAAACATATATACTTGCTATAAAATGGTAAACATATATACTTGCTTTATAAGGGTAAACATACGTATTTGCTGTATAAGGGTAAACATATATACTTGCTATAAAATGGTAAACATATATACGTGCTTTATAAGGGTAAACATATGTATTTGCTGTAGAAGGGTAAACATATATACTTGCTGTATAAGGGTAAACATATATACTTGCTTTATAAGGGTAAACATATGTATTTACTGCATAAGGGTAACCATATATACTTGCTATAAAATGGTAAACATATACACTTGCTATATAAGGGTAAACATATACACTTGCTGTATAAGGGTAAACATATATACTTGCTGTATAAGGGTAAACATATATACTTGCTGTATAAGGGTAAACATATATGCTTGCTGTATAAGAGAAACATATACTTACTATAAAATGGTAAACATATATACTTGCTGTATAAGGGTAAACATATATACTTGCAGTATAAGGGTAAACATATATGCTTGCTGTATAAGGGAAACATATATACTTACTATAAAATGGTAAACATATATACTTGCTGTATAAGGGTAAACTTATGTGTTTGCTGTATAAGGGTAAACATATATACTTGCTGTATAAGGGTAAACATGTATACTTGCTTTATAAGGGTAAACATAATTATATACTTGCTGTATAAGGGTAAACATATTATATACTTGCTGTATAAGGGTAAACATAATGTACGTGCTGTATAAGGGTAAACATATATACTTGCTGTATAAGGGTAAACATATATACTTGCTGTATAAGGGCATACATACATACATACATACATACATACATACATACATACATACATACATACAGACATAAGGATTTATCTCTGGTTCGACGGAGTATTTAGCACAATAGGTGGGGTTCCTACAACAGTAAACTCTGGCATATTGGCTTCCAGGAAAACGACTGAGTAAACGAACGGCGGTTAGCAAAATCTCCCTCCCTTGGTATTCAAAGCTCGCGACTGCTCTGCCGTTCGAAATATTGTGGTGGTACCGTGGCTTGGAGCACTACTTAGTGGTGAGAAAGGAGGTTGGAGGGGGGGTGGTGTTTGTTGGATTTTGTATTATTTTTCGTCAGTGGATGGTAGATTATTTTCGTTGTTAATAGTCTCTAGAGAGCAGATGCTTTTGCAGGAAGTTAAGGTGAATCTCGTGGCTCGTGATTTTCTTTGGTTTTTTGTTAGGTTTGCTGAATATACTTTATTTTAATCGGTGCGATTTTGGAAAATAAAGTTATAAGTCACGCTTACTCAGAGATTAATGTAAGGAACCTCTTACGAAGAATTATACCACATTTTTCTAACAAGGTAACATCAATATCGGCCCATAAGCACTCTAAATTTCACTGCCCTTAAAATGGAAGAAAACAAATAAACAAAAGAAGTCTCTAGACCCAGGTCACAAGGTTTCGAGATTACTTCGTTATACCCTTATTTGAAATTGAAGCTAAACTAGCAGTGACAGCAGGAGATGATGAGGTATGCGGGGGAATCACATAGCTATGTAGATTCACTTTCTTGCCTTTAGCGGAGCAAAGAGAGGTGAGGGGAGAGCGAGAGAAGAGGAACGTGGGAGGACAGCAAAAGCTAACGGGGTTCAGATCCGTAGGGGAGGATTACGTCATTACACTTCCAGCAGTTGCCAAGTAGTGCCAGGCCTTCTGTTTCACTGTTGTGATTATTTGAAAGCGGCGTCCTATCTTAGGCTTGTTTATTGCTACAAACTGGGGTTGGTAGTTATCAAAGCACCTTGCAGTGGTGATAAACAATAAAAGAAATATTACTGAATGATTGCACATGTTCTCCCCCTTAATTCATATAAAGTTTTGGCCTGAAAATACTCGCCAATTAAGATATCAAAAGTTGGGCGCAGCATTTCTCCCTGTTAACACAATAGACTGATAGCCAAACAACTTTCCATTGGCAATTTATGAAGATCGTCACAAGTACTTTCTCTCAACAAAACTGAAAAGGTTGTGCGAATTGTTGCCTGCAAAATTCTCTTACCAAGCCAGTAGTCGTAACGTGTTGATTCTGAATATTTCACCCACAGCGATTAGTTTCAAATGTCAATTACTATCATTTCTTCGCCTGATTTACCAAGAGTCGGCACAGCTTCTACTATAAGGGAAAAATACGTTAGTACATACCTTCCACTTCGTAACGACTGAAAATAATTCTTACGCAATGCAAGTATAATATACTAGTTAACAGTGAATCATTTTATACCCTGAATTATATGATGAAGACTAATTGTAACTGTCTTTACCAAATGGTATCTTTGATGTGGGCTGCCGTATTCAGAATCTGTGCAATACGTCAATAACTGGCTAGTAGAGTTGAGAAAGCTGGCATGTATTCTACCGCTGCATTCTACGTTCAAAGTTCAGGTCATTCAAAAAGTACCAAAGGGTCACCGGAATACTTCAGCTAACTTAAAGGAGGACTGATCTATGCTCGAGTATCAGTAGTTTGTGCAGTCAGGTTTTGGCACATCCCATAACCTCCGTTTAGACTTAACCAAAACGATACCGCATTATTATTATTATTATTATTATTATTATTATTATTATTATTATTATTATTATTATTATTATTATTATTATTATTATTATTATTATTTCAGTAGGTGAAACCTATTCGCGTGGAACAAGCACACAGGGGCCATTGACTTGAAATATCCCATAACCTCCGTTTAGGCTTAACCAAAACGATACCGCATTATAGTCCTATTATTATTATTATTATTATTATTATTATTATTATTATTATTATTTCAGTAGATGAAACCTATCTACATGGAACAAGCACACGGGCGATTGACTTGAAATTCAGGCTTTCAAAGAAAGTTGGTTTCAACCTCCCACCGCAGACTGCAGCAGTAACTGATCATGATACACAGCCAGTGATTTTTCATCTCCCTGTGGGAGACGCGATCCCGCGACATCTGAGTGGCATGCCACGACACAAACCACTATACCAGCGGCCCAGCTGCACCATTCTATGTATATAATGCGCCATACAATGAAAACCTTAGCCCTCCTTCCCTTATCTACTGCTCCTTATTTTTATTTCTGTATATTCAGCACATAATACTCCATTGTTACCCTTTTCACCATTTATATTCAGATGTTTACAACGAGTCCTTTTTTTTAACCTCTGGCCCATATGAGTGCGGCCGGTCTGCAACTGCTGTTGGTTGTAGTAAAATGATATAAAAATGATAGGACAATTCTCTTCCTTCATTCTCAGAGACTGCTGTGTGTTCTAATTCTCTGTTCCAATTTTCCATTTCTTACCTGGCCCTAAAAATAGCCTTTAGTTAATCGTCCTGTCCGCCCTATTATAGACGATGACATTTGCTTGCCTCAGCTTTTTCTTGTTAAAATGTAGGTTACAACATTTACTACAAATGGTTCAAACGTCCAACAGAGGCTTGGAATTTTCTCGCAGATGTAATCGAGTGATTACAGATTCCAATATTATCGCCAACCCACGACTCCTCTCTCTCTCCAATTAAAGCCAATGGCCGTCAGTTTCACACATGACAGGGTGCGTCATAAACATTTTCATATTGAATATCTGGATAATCTTCACTAAAAACATGCTAGAACACTAATGCACTGTTCCAGACTATTCAGAAAAAAAAATGTGTGGAATAATGGTGCGTGGGAATGCGGTCGACTGCTTGTTTTGCAACAGTATACTTATCGCAGGATACATTTCGAAGTGCACATGCTTTGAGATGGAATCAACAATGATTGCACAGCTTCTTCCAGTCAACAGATATATTAAGTATTGTTTGTCCCTTCGTATATTTACTGAACATTAGTCTAAAAACATCTTTCCTCCCACTGATTTACATCAACGTTAATATTATGTATTCTCTTTCTTCAACATATTTATCTGGCGATTTGCTACATAATCTAGATTTTAAAGCTATGTCAGGCATTGCCATCCTGTTAGCTTATGTT
>JANJGK010000001.1:91418797-91436297 GCA_039081455.1 Macrobrachium rosenbergii
TTATTTTCTTTCCCCTTCTTTTTCTCGTTCTCTCTCTCTATAGGCGAAGTTTGAGAGAGAATACTTCCATTACTGACGTTCTTTTGTTTGTAAGTTTGCTTGTCTGCCTGTCCGCGAGATGTCTTAGAATTTATTCCCCGTAGTGCCACCAGTGCACCTCACGCGGTGAACTGTAGGCATTGCTTAAGGTTCTTTGCAGGGTTCCTTCGGCCCCTAGCTGCCGCCCCTTTCATTCCTTTTACTTTCCACCCTCGTGCAACTGCGAGAATTTCCTCCTGTTACACCTTTCAAACCTTCCTTACTCTCAATTTCGCTTTTAGCCCTGAATGACCTCATAGGTCCCAGCGCTTGGCCTTTAGCCCAAACTTCATATTCCATTTCGAATTCAAAGAATTTATTAAAGGATTTTATTTCAGTGTTGTAGAAGGGTGGCCCATTGCCACAAGTGATTTGACTGGATTTTTGTATGAATCTAAAACATTCCGTTCATTTTCGTTGATTTTTCTTGGCGTTAGTGGAAGTATACGCTCTAATGGCAGTATTTAGATTCCTTCCAGGAAACGCATAATTTTGCGTTCGTTATACTGGCTGGTGTTTTATCTTGGGCCCCTCTTTATTAGATTACAGGTGGTCGGCGTCCTTCGCTTGTAAATAAGATATTTCCAAATTCATGGCTTCATTACTCCCTGGTTGCATGGACTCAGGAGGGGAGCTCGGAATTTTAACTCCTCGATGAATCGATGAGGAATATTACGGGGACGTTTTTAATTGGCATCGTATATTTTGGGGGTGTTTAAGCAAGGTGACAGAAGGAAATCGATGCCCATTTTTAACACAGGGAGGTAATTCGTTCTTATGGCCCATTTCGCTGCGTAGACAAGAGGCGTTCGTTGCTTATGGTTTGTGTGTGTTCAGTGATGCGTTCTCGATGCGAGGCTAACAAGCTCATCAGGACTTCACTTTTTAGTTTTTTGTAAAAGAAAACTATTGTGATGGAGGCTTTGTCTGCCTGTCAGCACTTTTTCCGTCCGCCCTCAGATCTTAAAGACTACTGAGGCTAGAGGCCTGCAAATTAGTATGGTGATCCTCCACCCTCCAATTATCAAACATACCAAATGGTACCTCTCTGGCCTCAGTAGTTTTTATTTCATTTAAGGTTAAAGTTAGCCATAATCGTGCTTCTGGCAATGAAATAGGACATGCCACCACCGGTCGGCGGTTAAAGATTCATGGGCCGCCGCTCATAAGCATTATACCTAGACTGCCGAAAGATAGATCTATTTTCGGTGGCCTTGATTATACGCTGTACAGAAAACTCGATTCTGCTGAAGAAACTTCGGCGCATTTTTTACTTGTTTGTAATGTGCTGGTTTTGTAAGCCCATCTTACCTAGGGGATAAATAACCAGATACGCTCATGGACGTATAAAACCTGTTCTACGTTGTATTCTACGTTGTATTAATGCTTCACCAACTCCTTAGTTCATTTGTCTTCTCGAGCATTATCCAGAACTAGACTTTTAATAGCAAGATCGATATCCCCAAGGTCTGGAGAATAGGGTATCCCCATCTTGGAGAGTTGAGTTGGTGATAGTGACGAGAGGAAGCCAGAACGAATGGTGAATTATTCAGAGAGTACAAGAGAAGAAAATTTAAAAAGGGAAATGAAGACATACCTCCCAGATAGTTCTGTTATCAGTGTCATCATCAACCCAGAGTAAATAGTTAACACTTATTCCTTAATGTTACAAGACAAGTTAGTAAGACTCACGTCCAGTAAGGAATTCCAACCTGAACTTATTCTTAGAGTTTGGAGTCAACCAGTACGAAATACATTTCCTCTCCTCTCCAGATAGTAAGGAGGAGTTTTGATTGCGTAAGAAAGAGGGAGTAGTCTACTATTTCTGTATTCTTTCTTGCGAGAGTTCAGTGCTTAATACTGGTATGTTAATATGTATGTGAGCCCATGCACCAGTGCATAATGAAGCTACGACTTTGGAAATATCTTTTATAAGCCGAAAGACACGAATCATCTACTGATATATATGTGTGTGTGTGTATATATATGTATGTATATATGTATATGTATATACATAATTAAAATATCTACTGATAATCTTTTTACCATGTATTTAGGTACTTGTAACATTCACAGTTACCTTGTAACGTCTGATTTTCCTCTCTGAAAGACTCTTAAGAGTTCCTTCAGAGTTATGGATAGATTGATAGAGTGTATATATATATATATATATATATATATATATATATATATATATATATATATATATATATATATATATATATATATACATACATATATATATGTATGTATGTATGTATGTATATGTATGTATGTATGTATAATATAAAAGATTGCCTCATGAAAATGTTAGGTAGATGTTCAGTGACTTTTAGCCCTGAATTTCTCCTTGCTATGTTCCTGAAGTATTCCCATATATATACTGAAATCACTTGCAACAACTTGTGACTATATATATATATATATATATATATATATATATATATATATATGCATATATATAATATATATATATATATATATATATATATATATTATAATTACATCAAAAGTTAAATCCCATGAAGAGATAAAATGAAAGAGAGAGGCAGCGGAAAAGAAAGAAAAGCTGCATTGAGATATGTAAATCCCCTATTCAAAAACTTTGTACATTACTTATAACTTTTCCTATATGCATCCCTCCCCGAGCAGTAAGGTTAGAGCATATGCAAAAACTCGAGAGTGAAGACATAAAAGTTCCGAGCGTAAATGCATTCAAATGCCCAAGTTACACTACTTATAGAATTATGGAAAAGAATCTTCAGCCTTTTTTTTTTTTTTTTTTTTTTACAAAAATCTGTCTTTATTTTTTTACTTGTAATTTTTCTTTGTGGATATTTTTTTTTATTGCACCACTTAGACGTCTTGCATATAACTTTGAAATCAAAATATGATTATGATAATTGAAAAATATATGATTATAATAACTGTGATAAACGTCAGCAGATGACTGACATTCCATTTTTGCATAATGAAAATGAAAGTCTCTTTTCAGACATCACCGTGTAATGGAACAATTTTACAAAATATGAGTACATTTAAAAAAAACCTTTGAATTATTGATGTTTGTCTTCATCTTCGTCATAAAATGAAAGGCTCTTATTATTAGCTTTTGGCGCTTACATAATTTAGACATAGATTTTACTAAACACTAACGGAAAAGTAACACCTCGTGCTCCGTGCCTATATTTCTTCCAGTCGATCCATAATCCTGTGTAGCTGGAACTTAGTTGGGTAGTTCCTTATCTCTGATAGGCGGCAAGCGTTTACTTACGAGCCCATAAGAAGACATTTCAGAGATAAGGAAAAAGAAGAAGGGCGAAGAATAAAGGTAACGTAACCGTGAAAGTTGAGTCCCGGTCCCATTTTCCCGAGATGTAACCGAGTACCGGGACCTTTCCCTGAAAAAAGCGGGACGCCATATCTTAAAAACTAACCATAGAATTTTCTTTTAAAAATCTCATTATGTTTCCCATATCCAAATTACTCCAGTCATTAATCTAACCTAACCTAGGGCATGGCAAAAAAAAAACAGGGGCTGGTGCAATACTAGCATACATCTCAGGAATTTGCGTCGGGGTCTACTTATTCTGCTTTTACAGAAGAGCTTAGTTTCTGAAAGAAGAAAGTTCCGTTGACAATACAGTGTCATGAATGACCAAAACCAGAGTAGATTTCCTTCATTGATGGCAATTGACCACATATTATACGACTCTGAAAAACATCCAAGAGTTCAAGAGAAGATGCATTGCATTAATACCCGTAATACGATTCTCCTTGTATTTTAATAATTTACTTCAATTTTATATATTTGTTTTCTAATTTGTTAATTTGTTTTTTTTTTCTTTTTTAATAAGTAATCTCTTCTTTCTGTAATTCCTATTACTTTCTGGCACTTCTTTCTAATGAGCAACATATTCTCTAGAAGCTTGAATTTCGTCATTAGCTCCTGTTGGATTGTTCCGTATGAATAGGGTTCGTCTTCTGAATAATAATAATAATAATAATAATAATAATAATAATAATAATAATAATAATAATAATAATAATAGATATTATTATTATTATTATTATTATTATTATTATTATTATTATTATTATTATTCTGAATTAAAGATTTACCGCTTACAAACTGAACTAAGAACATATTTACAAATTGTCTCACGCTTAGGAAAGAAGTCATAACTTTTTTACCAGATCCATTTACATAACTTTAGAAACTGCTGAACACAATGCTCTTTTATGCTGACAGATGTAAACGAGTAAGTATTAACTATAGTTCAGTAAAGCTTACTTCAAGTATACTTGTCAAGTACTCTAGGAAATTTTAAAAGAATTTTTATGATTTTTTTCATTAGATTCTATATTTCAGTCAAGAAGTCATTAAAAGCGCATCAGTCTGTTAAATTTTTTTTTATATTCATAAAAAAATTCATAATGATACAAAATATAAAATGATAAAAAAAGTTATTTCATTTTCAAATAAAAATTGGTCAGCTCTCTTGGAGAAAACTTGAATAAAAATGATACCTTATTGCAAAGATAATCACTGAGACACGGGAAAATTATATAAGAAAAAACCTGGCGAGTTTGTAGAATATTTGTAATAAATTTCCTCGGTTCATTTAAATTGAATCTATCTATATTAATAAAATCCGAGTTGATCTTTCTTCTTTGTCCGCCCCGGGTGGGAGCGGGTTTGATAGGGGATCGGTAGGGTAGGGGAGAGATGACAATCCACCCTCCTCTGGCAAACTTGTTTGTCCGCCCCGGGTGGGGTCGGGATTGGTAGGGGATCGGGAGGGTAGGGGAGACATGACATATCCACCCTCCTCCTTTAAACCTTTTTGTTCGCCTCGGGTGGGGTCGGAGTAGGTAGGGGATCGGGAGGGTAGGGGAGACATGACACATCCACCCTCCTCCTTTAAACCTGTTTGTCCACCTCGGGTGGGGTCGAAGTAGGCAGGGGATTGGGAGGGTAGGGGAGACATGACATTCCACCCTCCTCCTGCAAACCTGTTTGTCCGCCTCGGGTGGGGTTGGGGTGGGTAGAGGATCGGGAGGGTAGGGGAGACATGACGGGCAGCGCCGGGTTCCAGCGCTGCGTAACGCGCCATCAGACTCGTAAAGAATAATCACCCATTTATTTCTGAATAATTCCATAAACACTCCTTCACGACCGTTGTGATATCACAGAACTTCCTCAGGTTATTGAATACCAAATCTTGAAGTTGCCATATTAAAGGAGGCTATAACCGAAAAAACAACTCATGAAGTATTTTTTTCATTCGCACAAACACATACATAAGCGCGTACACAATAAAACAAACACCCGAATGACAGCACTCACATACCACTCGCTGAAACTCACTTTGATTGTTTACATAAAATTACGCTTAACAAACAGCGTCAGTAAAAAGTTTGCTCCCGTTTTCTGGGTGCCTGTACCGGCTCTTTATCTGTCTTTCTTTGTATCCACCTGCCTGTGTATATATATATATATATATATATATATATATATATATATATATATATATATATATATATATATATATATATATATATACACATATATATATATATATATATAATATATTGTATATATATATATACATATATAGATAGATGGATAGATATTGATGTATGTGTGTGCGTGTGTATACATATATATATATATATATACATATTTATAAATTACGGTATATGTATATATATACGTGTGTGTATGCTCTCTCTCTCTCTCTCTCTCTCTCTCTCTCTCTCTCTCTCTCTCTCTCTCTCTCTCTCTCTGGAAATGAAAAATGAAGAGTCAAGGCAATGAACCCTCCAGATTCTTCCAGTTTCCTTGGTAACAACAGAAGATATCGCAGGAACTGTTTGTTGACTCTCTCTCTCTCTCTCTCTCTCTCTCTCTCTCTCTCTCTCTCTCTCTCTCTCTCTCTCTCTCTCTCTCTCAAAAATGCATTTCTTTTTTATTTTGCACGCACCTTGATCTTTTACAATATCGAATCAATATATATATATATATATATTTTTTTTTGTACCATTCAAAGAAGCGAAAGTGGGAAAATGGTGCAATGGGAGAATTCTCTCCAAACGAAGGGTCTGCTCCATAAACCAAAAGTTATTCCTTCTGGTCAAACGAGCAGCGGTATCAGGGAGCAACAATCAAAACAATCAAGTCGTCAGTGAGGAAACAATCACCGCCAATGGTTCGGTTTCGGAGGAGACTTGGATTGTGAAGCGGGAAAGGTGGAGATATAAAGAGGAAGTTTTTGGGTAAATGGTCACAGTGTGATCTCCGTTTAACCTTGCACCTTTGCCTTTAAAGGGGGAGTTATTTAGATACTATTAACAATGCTAAACTAGGAATGGTAACCAGAGATGAAGGATGTCTTAAATATTAAAATAGTTATCCTGACATCACGCGGATTAAACGTTTTCTTTCATGATTACTAAGACTCATTCAGCACATTACTCAAGTAAAACATGCGCCGAAGTTTCTTCAGCGCAATCGAGTTTTCTGTACAGCGTATAATCAAGGCCACCGAAAATAGATCTATCTTTCGGTGGTCTAGGTATAATGCTGTATGAGCCGCGGCCCATGAAACTTTGACCACGGCCCGGTGGTGGCCTGTCCTATATCGTTGCCAGATGCACGATTATAGCTAACTTTAACCTTTAAATGGAATCAAAACTACTAGGCTAGAGGGCTATAATTTGGTATGTTTGATGATTGGAGGGTAGATGATCAACATTTGCAGCCCTCTAGCCTCATTAGTTTTTAAGATCTGAGGGCGGACAGATTAAAGTGCGGACGGACAGGCAAAACCGGCACAATAGTTTTCTTTTACAGAAAACTAAAACTGCGTCGTTTATTGCAAGAGAAATTATGAAGCTATCCACTATGTATGATTGTTATTAAACTTTTATTCTTTTTGAAAGTGGTGTGACTTTTCAAAGGTGAATACCAAGCTAAGCAAGGAGGGAAAAATCAGAGGTTGCGAACCACCGCCAGCGTCATTAGTCTTGTTAACTACTGCATACAGTCCGATCCGTTTAAGATTACCCAAATATATTCCGTGTCATTTATACTTTCTTTCACAGACAGCACAAAGATATCATTTTCTTTGAATTATATAATGATGACAATAAACACAGCATGAAAAGGTTACGGATCCATATCCTAACTCAGACCCACACTAAAATTAGTAAATTGTTCCTTCAACATCAATATTTGTGCAATCCTGCTAGCAGGCAGACAACCTACCCGAAGAACGTACACTCCTATCCTGAGGTCATACGAGCGTAGAACTGATATAGGCCTAAAACTCTTACTCCAAGAACGAGTGCTCAGAAGCTTACCTAATGACTTCGGGTACCTTGTATAAGCGGCAATGAATCATAGTTAGGCCTAGTAAGTCAACAGAGTAGTTGGAGATCAGGTGTGTGGTGTTTCTGAAGCTTTTCAGCTCCCGGGTATTGTAGGATATTACTTTGTCGAAGGGCGTCGGTAATCACACCTAATTCGTGCTTTGTTTTTATGCAGCTTAGGAATGGAAATGCAAGATATAGATGCAGACAGGGAAATGACGTGTAAAAGCAGATACATGAGAGAGAGAGAGAGAGAGAGAGTAAATTTTTACGGTATCCATTGATGTAGTGAACATAAGTGAAATAGTTCATGGGAACCAGAGGAAGATTGAGAGGCAGTATTCATACCATCACTGTCTTCATAATCACCTTAAGTAATTATTGTCTATATAGTAATAAGGGTTGTTTTTATTATCAGAATAATAATAATAATAATAATAATAATAATAATAATAATAATAATAATAATAATAATAATAATAATAATAATAACGCTAAGAAATTCGGAATCTCGTGAAAAACAGTTCGTGTAATAAAAATCGACATTTACATAGTAAACTGTAGTAGTATGTAAAAGGCAAAAGCAAAGACTTTCGAACACTTGAACAGTGTTCCTCATCAGTGTATACGTTAAAATAATAATAATAATAATAATAATAATAATAATAATAATAATAATAATAATAATAATAATAATGTGTTTGATATCCACAAGCCAAGAAGGTTAATGTCACTTCTCTCTCGTTTCAACAGGTATCATGGATCCGGCAGCGAGACCTCCACATCCTGACGGTGGGGCGATACACCTACACCACGGATCAGAGATACGAAGTGATCCATTCACAGGGATCCAAGGACTGGATCCTGAAAATCAAGTACGCCCAGGTGCGAGATTCCGGTAGATACGAGTGCCAGGTGTCCACGAAGCCCGTCCGGTCCTATGTCGTTGAACTGAACATTTACGGTAAGTGGACTTCTCGTTTCAAATAAGGTAAAGTAAGAAGTCTGTAATGTTCCTTAAAAGTTGGGCGCATTTCTGCTTAATTTATGACAACTTTCTTAGTTGCTTAAGGAAAGTAAGGTATCGTAGCGTGAACTAGGGATTGGTAGTACTAGGGACACCGGTAAGAAGTCTAATGTTCCGTAAAAGGTGAGTGCATTTCTGCTTGATTGATCACAACTTTCTTAGTTGCTTAAGGAAGGTAAAGTATCTTAGCGTGAACTGGTGATTGGCAGTGCTAGGGACACCGTTAAGAAGTCTGTAATGTTCTTTCAAAGCTGGGCCCATTTCTGATCGATGTGTCATATCATTCTGGGGTCAATCAGTCGTTTTATAGGATTGGACTGGATCGCAATATGGAATTTAGGCCGAAGGCTAAGCGCTGGGACCCATGTGGTCATTCAGCGCTGATGTCATGCAATAGAAGCCTAAAAAGCTTTCCTCCACTCTTTATTAAAAATCCTTCAATGTCATTAGGGTCTAAGTTGCGATTTCTTACTCAAACGTGGATCAGCATTTTCATATAGTGGCCGTCTTTGTATTTCTTAAAATATTACTTCGGGTGTTATATTGCTCTTGAGAAACACTTCACAACGCGACATGCACCGTCTTTGCATTTCCAAAGGCAGCACGCAGGTGGCATCAAGAATTCAAAAGTCAGCAGATCGGACCAGCCCTTCCTAGCCTCCTTCCTTCCATGTTTCCTTTCTCCTCGAAAATTTAGAATTGCTCTCATTTCAGGGTCTTGCGATCTCTTAACACTTGCAGCTGTCATCACCTTAAAAGGAAAGACTATGGCAGCATTCATTACAAAAAAGAAAGTCTACCACCGCCATTGATTGGAATTGATTTTCTTGCGTTGTCCAGAGCAGATATTTGTTTATTTAACTGTCTCTGTTGCGTTAGACAAATTGAAAAACGAAAAGGTTCTGTTGTGAATCTGACGTGCAGTTTTGGATGCCATCGCTTTGCTTCAAATGCTGTTTTGGGAATACCTTTAGTAGGCTCTAAAATTTGATGAAGGCCGAGGTTTATGCGATCTCTGTTGAAATCCTTAGAGATATGCAAGTCTAGTCACTAGTCTCAGTCACCATCTTTTTCTGTTTGTTTTTCTTTTTTTCTCGTAATCAAAAGATTTAAAACAATTATTAACTTTCCATTCATCTTTTCCGTTTTTTAGTCTTCTGTCTGTCCGCACTTGTTCTGTCCACCCTCAGATCTTAAAAACTACTAAGGCTAGAAGGTTGCAAATTGGTATGTTGATCATCCACCCTCCAATCATCAAACATACCAAATTGCAGCCCTCTAGCCCCAGTAGTTTTTATTATATTTAAGGTTATAATGTTAGCCATAATCGTGCTTCTGGCAACGATATAGATAGACCACCAGCGGGCAATGGTTAAAGTTTCATGGGCTGCGGTTCATACAGCATTATACGCTGTAGCTGTACAGAAAACTCGATTGCGCGTAGGAAACATAGGTGCATTTTTTCCTTGTTTTCATTGCATTTATTTCTACTCCTTCATCTGGCAGAGGTTGTGTTTAGCGAAAGGAAACCTTAAAGCGATCTTGAATGCTTAATGGGTCGGCTGAATCCAACTGAGAGGCAGAAATAAGGGTCCTCGAGATGTACAAACGCAGAACGCAGAGAGAGAAAGAGAGAGAGAGAGAGAGAGAGAGAGAGAGAGAGAGAGAGAGAGAGAGAATACACTTTTTTCCCGGTATTTGTTTACACTTAAAGGCGTTGATTGCTTCGCCATTTCCTTCGCTTTGCAGAGTCTATTGATAAATTTCGATAACACGTCTGCAGTAGAATGACATTCTGCTTTAGGGTCTGATCTTTGAATATTAGTGTCATCACTGACATATCTGACATTCAGATATAATCAGAAGGGCAAAATATATTACCTTAGAAATGCAACATATAGGATTTTATAAGTTCCCACTGAAGGCACGTGCTCTCACTGTTAGTCTAAGTGCCTCCTTTAATTATTTCATGAGAGTAAAAAAGAGTTTTGCAGAGAATGAACTAGAGTCTCCGAGCTCCCTCTTGGATGTCTATTTTCTTTCAAAACTTGATCAAGATCTGGGTCACAAATTCCGCTGCTGAATCTTTTGTCGAAAGTTATTTACCCAAGCCTTCCCATTCGCAGTCATATTCGTCCAAGAGGATTGGAATTCCTGTGTCGGATCAAAGGCATATCGTTGTTTGAACGCCAGAAATGGCTGGTTGATTGATGGCTTAACAGGAATGGCGGAGGAGGGAGGTGGACAGTGGAAGGGGAGGTGGGGGAAGGGAAGAGGATGAGGAGGGGGGGGAGGCTAAAAGGACCCTGAGCCTTTGTTTTAGATTCTATGGAAAATCGTAGGACTTGGGATCTGAGCTGCCTTCTGAAATTCTTTCGATATGAAGCTACTTCCGCTGAGAACTGATGCAAATAACTTCTAGGCAGTGGAAAAGGTCGGATTTTCCTGCACACAAAGAGCAAATTAAAGTCGGTCTGTATCCGACACAGAGGATTTGCTAATATTTAATAATAAAAAATACTCGGAGATTTAACTTCCTCTCCTTTTCCTGCCTGTGTGAGGAGCAGATCATTCTTTATAGCTTCTGATTTCAGAATGCATTGGGAATTTTTTTTTTTAATTCTTTGGGTAATGGTAACATTAATGAAGTTTCATTTCTTAAATGGTCAGAAAGCCACAAGTTTCGAGGCAACGTAGACCTCATCTCCTCATGTGGCATCATATATTTTGATAAATTCCAACAAAAAGCCAAGTCCACTGAAGAACCATTGAGTCTAATACTTTCGGTAAATATATACCAATCTTTTCAGCGTCTATTTTGAATCATACCTTGAGTGGGCTTATGCCCTGTCATTTGGAGTCGGCAAGTGTTCTTATCTTCGATCTGAAAGGCAATTTTACCTCTCAAAGAGAAATGGGGTCTCGTTATTGTAGTCAGGATAAGCTAGCATCGTCTGAGCCGTAGTAAGGCTTGTGATTAGGACTTTGAGGAATTTGTTATCATTGGCTTATTGAATACTGTATAAGGTCAGGACAGTTCTTGTGATGGATCTTGCACAACAGTGAATGTTACGTCGATATACGTCTGTCTGAATTTGTTACAATAATGATTTTTATCCAGTTCAGCCTAACTGGTATAGGTGGTGTTAGCAGCTGATTTGCATACACTGCTGTGCCTGGCAGTGTTTTTTAAATTAAGAGTCTGTATTGTATGCAGTAAGATTAATGCTGTTCTTTCCTTCTTATTTAACTTGTAGTTTATATTTATATACTCTATCAAAATTTGTCGTGGTTGGTTGTATGTGTATATATATATATATATATATATATATATATATATATATATATATATATATATATTATATATATATATATATATATGTTTATATATATAGTATAAATATATATGTGTGTGTGTGGAAAGATGCTACTCTAATCAACCACTACACCACAAGAAAACCATGCTAATAGTCTCCTCAAGTGAAGACAAAATTGTTTTTGTTTTAAAGTGGTAGATTAAGCAGTCAAGAAATTCACAAATCAGAGAATTAGAGGAATTCCACACATTCCCGAAACAAACCCAGTGTACACCTGCCCACTCATGATAAGGCCGAGAGAGTGGAGGGACATGCAATCAAGAAGCTCTTAAGAGCCATGTCCCAAGTCTCATCTACAGAGCAGTCTAAGGGCATCGGAATATGCGACGGAGCTGAAATGAACCCGCGTTAGAAGAAAGAGGTGGAACATCTATTAAACGGAGAAACTTTGATTCTATTCTATCGAGAATGTTTTGGAGAATGTCCCACCCGGATGTGTAAATAAGACTCCTTACAAAGATGATTATATCCCAAATAAATCAAAAGGAGACGGTTCTGAGGAGGACTATGTGCATAAAACAAAAAGCATATTGTGTCTTAGAAGCTGACTAAACCAGGCCAAAGATGCGATCCCTCTGGATGCTATTAAGCCTAAAATAGTGATCGGTCGAATGGGTTTAATATCCATTATTCTAAATATTATGGTGATGATACGAACGAAAGAAATTGGTTTTGGAATAAATAGATAAAATCCAATTTATCTGTGCTCCATTCGGAGATGCTAACCAGCTAGGCCTACGTAACAAGATGAAGAGATATTTAAGATTGGCGTTTAGAAAATACACGCCGGAAAGGAGAAGATGACTAATTATAAAAGACAGAATCTTTGCATGTGGATGGTTATGGAAAGACTGATCTCGAAAAAGGAGGGAAAGTGAGCAGATCGCTAAGGGACATAGCTAGAAGAGATAAGGAAGAGCAGATATAACCTCAAGGAATGCTCAGAAAGTACGGAGGTAGCTATAAACTTTAAATGAGTTCACAGCCTGGAACTGTGACGCTCCAACTGACCTTAAAACTGAAAAGCCGACCGCACTGACACAAGATTTCCCAAATTTCTTTAGTCAGCAAAATACTCTGCAAACTCACATACAAGTATCAGGGGGGGGGGGGATGCCAGCAGGACAATAGAATTTTGCAAAAAATCAGATATTACAGAAAAACTACAGAAATTTTGCACTGAGATTACATAGTTTCTAAGAGACTGAGTTATAGAAAAAACGAGAAAAAAAGTTGCTTTCCAGAAGAGACAACTTGAGTGCCACTAAGTTGGAAAAGATGGAGAAAGCCACGTTTGACGAAATCTTTTAATTTAGGGTGATTTTGGGCTTTGAAACAGAGGAAACTGTTAAGAGAAGACATAGTCAAACTATTGCATTTCCTCCTTGCAAAGGGAGTTCTTAACCCTACGAATTTTAGTATTGCAGCTTCGAGGGCAGCAAAATTTAGAGGCGGAAGAGATTCGAAGTATTTTAGGTATGTCCACTCCCTAACCTGAATAGCTCGAGGGGAAACAGTTCAACTGAGTCTTGGATGGAGGAAGAGTTCTGATCGCAAAAGAGATATGTACGTCTGTATATTATATATATATATATATATATATATATATATATACATATATACATTTGTATATATGTAGCCTACATATATATATATATATATATACATTTTAAACGCTGTTGCACATGTATCGTCCTATTACAGCACTTCTAAATTCCTCTACTTATCTTCGATAAGGATGTTTTGAAGGATAAGACAGAGAATGCGCTATGGTGCTTTATTTATCTACGTATTTTCCTTCAAAACTTTAGCCTTCGTGATAATAAGTATAGGAAATTTGTACTGCCGTAAAGTTATAGATACAATGAAATAGCATCGAACCAGAATAGCCTACGGTAAAAACTGTCCAAAATACAAAGTTAAGATAACTACTGTTATATATAGAATTATAACTACAAATATATATATATATATATATATATATATATATATATATATATATATATTATATGTATAGATACTATTATATGATATATGTGTATATATAAATTTATAATTGTAGTTATAATCACATGTATAATATTATCTTAACTTTGTATTTTGGACAGTTTTATCGTAGGCCATTCTGGTTGGATGCTATTTCATTGTATATATATATATATATATATATATATATATATATAGATAGAGAGAGAGAGAGAGAGAGAGAGAGAGAGAAGGAGATGAGAGAGAGAGAGGAGAGAGAGAGAGAGAGAGAGAGAGAGAGAGACATAATACACTCACGTTTTCTCATGAATCCTATACAAGCTATGTAATATACTTCCGGGGTATTTTATTTGTATTATACTCAATGATGAACTCAAAAAAAAGGTTCACGTAACCATTAAATTTATAATGACGAAAGAAATGGTCCGTGGTATCACAAAACTGAGTCTACGCTGCAAGAGGAAAGCCGAGGGAATCCTCTCAAAAGAGAATATCGGTGAGCTGATATCAATTGTCCCTGCGAAGCAGATTAGAATGATCTCAGGTTGCGAGAAATTTTTACGTCAGGATGTGCCACTTCCCACGGGAGATTCTCAAGAGTTTCAGACTAATATCGCGATAGAATGTGATTCTTTTGTAGGAGAAAAGAGCTTAGAATATCCGTAAACGTTTCAGAGGAATGTACTTTCATTTGAAATTTTATTTTTCCAAAGACTAGTGTGTTATATAACGCCCCTACAGTTCAGGCTTATTATATAACTTCATTCTGGAGTTTAAGAGGCACTCTTAGGAATAAATGTCATTTTACCGAAGATTATCTTTAACGGAAAGACATTTCTGAGAAACAGTGATAACTCACAAGTGGCTTCGAATCCATCGTTATTGTTGTATTATGTAAATGATGAGTTCTGAAAAGCTTCTCGTCGTTCGGTCAAGTGAATTTCCAAAAAGAAGGGACGCATCGCGAGTGATTAGGATTTTTAAGAAAGGGGTTGCATTAGGTAACAAGAACCCTTTAATCGTTAAAAAGAAACTGGCTCGCGTTTATATTCCTGGGTTCTTGTGTTACGTAAGATAACTAAGCAACACTTAGGTAGGCTACTTTTCAGTTTTCCTGGAGTCTAATTTTGGCTGCAACTAAAATGTTGAATAGTTTTGCCAGGAGTTTAATCTTGGCTGCAAGTAAAATGTAAAATAGTTTGCCAGGAGCTTAATCTTGGCTGCAACTAAAATGTAGAATAGTTAGTTTGCCTAGTGCAGCTGTGGAATCTTCCGATCTCCAAATCAAAGAGGAAATTAATTCTTGCTCTCTACTGAAGTCTCCGAATTTCAGGCGTAACTGTTTTGTTTTCTATTTCTTCATATTTATTTGTAGATCACCTTTTCCTATAATTATTCACTATTTATTTATCACCTTTTCCTATAATTAGTCTCTCTCTATTCATTTATCACCTTTTCCTGTAATTAGTCTCTCTCTATTCATTTATCACCTTTTCCTATAATTTGTCTCTCTCTGCTGGTTCCTATAAGACGTATAAGTAGTCTCTCTCTATTCATTGATCACCTTTTCCTATAATCTGTCTCTCTCTGCTGGTTCCTATAATTAGCCTCTCTCTCTATTCATTTATCACCTTTTCCTATAATTTGTCTCTCTCTGCTGGTTCCTATAATTAGCCTCTCTCTCTATTCATTTATCACCTTTTCCTATAATTTGTCTCTCTCTGCTGGTTCCTATAATTAGCCTCTCTCTCTATTCATTTATCACCTTTTCCTATAATTTGTCTCTCTCTGCTGGTTCCTATAATTAGCCTCTCTCTCTATTCATTTATCACCTTTTCCTATAATTTGTCTCTCTCTGCTGGTTCCTATAATTAGCCTCTCTCTCTATTCATTTATCACCTTTTCCTATAATTTGTCTCTCTCTGCTGGTTCCTATAATTAGCCTCTCTCTCTATTCATTTATCACCTTTTCCTATAATTTGTCTCTCTCTGCTGGTTCCTATAATTAGCCTCTCTCCTCTATTCATTTATCACCTTTTCCTATAATTTGTCTCTCTCTGCTGGTTCCTATAATTAGCCTCTCTCTCTATTCATTTATCACCTTTTTCCTATAATTTGTCTCTCTCTGCTGGTTCCTATAATTAGCCTCTCTCTCTATTCATTTATCACCTTTTCCTATAATTTGTCTCTCTCTGCTGGTTCCTATAATTAGTCTCTCTCTTCATTTATCACCTTTTCCTATAATTTGTCTCTCTCTGCTGGATGATATCCCTTTTGGAGCCCTCTTGGATTTATAGTCTGTTGACTCTGTTCATAAAAGGTTTTGAGCTGAAGATTTAAAAAGAGAAGAGAAAGAAAGGGAAGGGTATTGGGGGGAAATGATCTTGTACAGCGAAATCGAGGAAGGAAAACTGAATAAAAGAAGCTGTGATTTTAGGCGAAAGTGAGGTGATGGCTGGATAAGAATTTCCAAGCAATAAATAAACGCTTCCATTATTGCGAGGCCGGAAATATTAAGATTGGGGATGGAGTTCTCCAGAGTGTTTGTAGATAAGCTGTATAAAGCTGGTGGATTTAGAACAGTACCTCTAAGAAAACCTTTGTTGTTTGATGATGAGATGGATACGCAGCTATATAATTCCTTATGAATTAGACTGGAAGTGAAATTATTATTACTCCGTATAAAGGTAAACCTAAACAATTCAGGTTTTCGTCTTGTGCTGTCTCGGGAACATTCAAATAAAAAAGAAATGGTGTTCGAGTTCTGGACGAGAATAGAAGAGACCATCCATCCTTTCTGTGTTTGTTGTAGCTGTAGCATCGGGGAGATGTATCATTCAGACATCAAGAATGAAAGCCTAGGATACGATCGCAGAACGAGAGACGTTTCCTCCGCCTTTATAAAGCTTTACATAACAGAAAGAGACAAATGAACGTCCTCCTGCTGCTTCTGTTTGTGTTCCTGTCCCATGTTTCTCTTTCCTAATAGTTTTTTTTTATTTAGATGGAAAGAGGACGTTAGATAATATTGTTAGAGGACGTTTCTCTTCGTATTGACTTTATTACTTTATCAGTCTTTTTTCCAGATGGGTTAAGGAATAGATGCTGTGGCTTTTGGCTCTTCGTTGGGCGAGTCGGTAGAGCTGTGGACTAGCACTCGCTAGGCCCAAGTTCGAGCTCCGGCCGGCTGATGAAGGGGTTAGGGAATTTATTTCTGGTGATAGAAATTCATTTCTCGCTATAATGTGGTTCGGATTCCACAAAAAGCTGTAGGTCCCGTTGCTAAGTAACCAGTTGGTTCTTAGCCACGTAAAATAAGTCTAATCCTTAGGGCCAGCCCTAGGAGAGCTGTTAATCAGCTCAGTGGTCTGGTTAAACTAAGGTACAGTATATGTATACTCGCTCTAAAACTAATCCAGTTTCTTTGTTACACTGCAAATGAATGTTGCTGTTCTTTAACTTAAATATTATTGCACTTTATTTATCATTTCTAGCTCGTTTCTTGGCTCGTTGATTTACGATCGTATCCTAGTAATGGCCATGGTTGAAGAAAATGGTATGCAAAGAACGCAACTTTTCATAAAGTGCGTAAAGATGAACAAAACAAGTAAAAATGCGTCGAAGTTTCTTCGGCGCAATCGAGTTTTCTGTACAGACA
>JANJGK010000001.1:91451297-91471297 GCA_039081455.1 Macrobrachium rosenbergii
GAGAGAGAGAGAGAGAGAGAGAGAGAGAGAGAGAGAGAGAGAGAGAGAGAGAAATATATCCATTGCTGGCGTTTCAAGGATGAAACT
Source organism: Macrobrachium rosenbergii (assembly GCA_039081455.1). Lineage (NCBI taxonomy): Eukaryota > Metazoa > Arthropoda > Malacostraca > Decapoda > Palaemonidae > Macrobrachium > Macrobrachium rosenbergii. Next base: position 91,451,385 of record JANJGK010000001.1, read on the forward strand.
TCTTACAATCCAGTTAAAACTGAGAGAGAGAGAGAGAGAGAGAGAGAGAGAGAGAGAGAGAGAGAGAGAGAGAGAGAGAGAGGAGAGAGAGAAATATATCCATTGCTGGCGTTTCAAGGATGAAACTTCTTACAATCCAGTTAAAACTGAGAGAGAGAGAGAGAGAGAGAGAGAGAGAGAGAGAGAGAGAGAGAGAGAGAGAGAGAGAAATATATCCATTGCTGGCGTTTCCAAGGATGAAACTTCTTACAGTTCAGTTAAAACTGAGAGAGAGAGAGAGAGAGAAATATCCATTGTTGACATTTCCTCAAGGACGAAGCTTCGACGAAACCTCTTACAATCCAGTTAAAACAGAGAGAGAGAGAGAAAGAGAGAGAGAGAGAGAGAGAGCATCCCCTCGTAGGAGTGAAAACGGCGGGTGTCAGAGATCGAGGTAACCTTATCTCGTTACCCGAGGGCTTTATGGCAGCTTCACGGTACACTGAGGTCATACTGAGGATCCTCATTCTTGTGAGGGGGATTGAGGTCATCTCTTTTCTTGGGAGAACCACTTGAATGTGGGTACATTTGTAGGAAACGCTGGGACAGAGAGACTCTCATTTAAAACTACCCAGCGTCTGTAGCACTGGCTCACATTGCGTTTAATTAAAGCTCTGTAGACCGATCACATTAATGACATATTTTGTACCTGTATTTGATTGCAGGGCATTCCAGACTACGTCATATTAAAGTAATAGTGGTTGTAGTTACGGCATTTATATATATTATATATATATATATATATATATATATATATATATATATATATATATATATATATATATATCACAGATTATAACCACGGATCGGAATGCCGTAAAACAACCATTATTACAAAATATGTCGTTAATGTGATCCATCTACAGAGCTTTAATTAAACGCAATGTGATATAATACTGTATATATATATATATACATACATACATACATATATATATATATATACTGTATATATATTATACTGTATATATATTATATATATATATATATATATATATATATATATATATATATATATATATATATATATATATATATATATATATACAATATTATATCTAAACATCAGTACGTTCAGGTTTTTGAGAAAGAGACCAGATTTCAAATATGTAGAAAATGTAGTCCTTATATCAGAAATCAGAATCATGGCAACTGAAGCAAAAATAAAGAATCAGAAAATGAAAGGAGGTAAATTGTATAATATGAATCAGACAACACTGTGCAAGAGATGCTACCATCGATAAGGGCAAGCATAATAACAGCCTTGAGTTAGGTCAGGGACAAAAGATGGTCATCTCGACAAAAGGAAAAGCTCGCATGAATTTGGTCATGAAAAGAAAAATATGGAGCTACATGATATGCAAATGGAGATTCATTTAAATTTGGTGGCTTCCGGCAGTCTCCATAAGATACGTTGTGAACAATAACAGAACGGCTTTCCTTGTAGTCTAACAATGTGCATTATTATATTATGCGTGTTTTCGGCATTCCTCCATGTTTGTCTGGCAGTGATAATATACATAAATGTGTATTTATTATGGTGTAATCTGTTTGCAGTTTTTCAAATGCTCCTGACTCCAGTAATGTCTTTTATCTGTCTCCTTCAAATTTTAAATTGTTAATGACTTTTTTTTCCTGGATGAGGTTACATAACTACATAAAAATTCTTTACTCTTTTAGCAAACGAAGAACTTATAACAAACAACCCATCTTCGTTGTTTTCTGTAAAAAAGACATATTTTGTCATTAGGTAAAACAAGTAAAAACAAGCGCCGAAGTTTCTTCGGCGCAATCGAGTTTTCTGTACGGGCGTATGATCAAGGCCACCGAAAACAGATCTATCATTCGGTGGTTTCAGTATAATGCTGTATGAGCCCGCGGCCCATGAAACTTCAACCACGGCCCGGTGGTGGCCTATCCTATATCGTTGCCAGAAGCACGATTATGGCTAAGTTTAACATTAAATAAAATAAAAACTACTGAGGCTAGAGGGCTGCAATTTGGTATGTTTGATGATTGGAGGGTGGATGATCAACATACCAATTTGCAGCCCTCTAACCCTAGTAGTTTTTAAGATCTGAGGGCGGATAGAAAAAGTGCGGAGAGAATAAAGAGCGGACGGACAGACAAAGCCGGAACAATAGTTTTCTTTTACAAAAAACTAATAAGTCTGCGTTGCTTACGTGAAGATAATGGGGGCATTTTTTTATACTCTAATACTTCAGTACTTTGTTTACTCTCTACTATTGAAAGAAGTGGCGGAATACTCGTCTGCTTTCATCGTTGTAAAACCTCAAGGAATGATATTCTATTGTTTACCCATCGCTAATCTTAAGGATTAGCCATGACAGTATGTCATTGTTACTAAAGATTTAATCTCCATTGTCTCTTGAGTCTTATCTCGTAATTGTATGTATTCATGAAGCATATAATCATATTTATTCTCTTGGTTTCTTCTCCTCTCCTGTTCACCTTTCTCAGACTATTGCAGTATAACCATCTTTCATTATGATATGTTTTTATACTTAGTGTCAAATACGTGCTCTTTTCCGTCGACTCGTATACATACATATATATATATATATAATATATATTATATATATATATATATATATATATATATATATATATATATATATATATATATATTTATATATAATATATATACTGTATATATAACATATGGAAATATATGTTTATATAAATTAAGCCAATTGCCACGAAGGAAAAATGAAACAACGGAGTGGTTGCTAGGCCTTTCGACACATCGGTCCTTTACTAGCATACTGATGAAAAAATATAAAAATAAGTTCACATCAGTCTGCTAGTAAAGGGACCGATGTGTCGAAAGGCCTAGCAAACTACTCCGTTGTTGCATATTTCCTTCGTGGCGTTTGCCTTTATTTATACATTCATCACGTTCCATATCTTCGTGAATCTGTTATATATATTTATATAAATATATAAATATATATATATATATATATATATATATATATATATATATATATATATATATATATATATATATACACACACTCATATATATGGATGAACAGGATAGCCAGAACACGTGGTATCATTGTAGACATTATTATTTCTGAAATTATACAGGAGCTCAGCTATCTATGGAATTACATGAAATAAAATGAAAGAGTAAGAAAACTGTACTGATTTGCGAGCTCTGAAAGTCATATTATTGTTATTATTATTATTATTATTATTATTATTATTATTATTATTATTATTATTATTATTTTGAGTATTTATTTGTCTGTTGTCAATAATAAAATGAAAGAGTAAGAAAACTGTACTGATTTGCGAGCTCTGAAAGTCATATTATTATTATTATTATTATTATTATTATTATTATTATTACTATTATTATTATTATTTTGAGTATTTATTTGTCTGTTGTCTGTAAATGTCTGCGGTATGATTTTATTTGATGATTTCTGTTTAGCCTGTCATTTCTTCTGCCCTAGTCATTGCTTTTATGTTGGTTTTGCTTCGTCTTTTGTGTTCCCTTTTAGTTTTCCGTGTAAAAGAAAATTATTGAGATGGCTTTGTCTGTCCATCCGCACTTTTTTCTGTCCTCACTTTTTTCTGTCCGCACTTCTTTCTGTCCGCACTTTTTCTGTTCGCCTTCAGATCTTAAAAACTACTGAGGCTAGAGGGCTGCAAATTCTTATATTGATCATCCACCGTCCAGTCATCAAACATACCAAATTGCACTCCTCTAGCCTCAGTAGTTTTTATTTTATTTAAGATTAAAGTTAGCCATAATCGTGCTTCTGGCAACGATATAGGACATGCCACCACAGGCCCATGGTTAAAGTTTCATGGGCCGCGGCTCATACAACGTTATTCCAAGATCACCGAAAGAAGGATCTGTTTTCGGTGGCCTTGACTATACGCTGTAGCGGCTGTACAGGAAACTCGATTGCGCCGAAGAAACATCGGCTCATTTTTTACTTGTTTTGTACTGTCATTTATATTACCCCATCGTATACTTTTACCTTACATTATTATGTATTTTAAAGCGTTGTCTATTACAGCTCTTTTAATACTTTCAGAGCTTGTTAATCAGTATAGTTTTCGTGCTGTTTCATTTTATTTCATGCAATTCCGTAGATAAGTGGCCCTGACGATGTTAAATGTTATGCATTCACGAAAGTTCGGCTGCGCTTCTGTAACGAGTTAAGAAATAATAATGTCTGCAATGCTACCACGTCTTATGGCTGTCCTGCTCTTCGTTGAATTAAAGTTTCCAGAAGCGAAAACAGTACCAAATTATATATATATATATATATATATATATATATATATATATATATATATATATATATATATATATATATATATATATATATATCATATATACATATATACACACACACCCCACACACATAGTGTATATATATATATATATATATATATATATATATATATATATATATATATATATATATATATATATATACATATCTTTGTTGTATGTGTGTAATATCCTTTTTGTCCTAGTTGAAGAAAATTGAATACTAAAGCAAAAAGAACCTGACGAAATTGTTTTTGCAACAGCATGAATACAAAGAGAGAGAGAGAGAGAGAGAGAGAGAGAGAGAGAGAGAGAGAGAGAGAGAGAGAGAGAGAGAGAGATGAAAAGGTGATGCTGAGAAGCATAGTTTCAGCTGACAATAACATGCAGCGGAGAAGAAGTATGAAAAATAATGCGAGCAGAATGAAACTAAAAACAAAACGCTCGGAATTACATGTTTTTGGAACGATAAAACAAGAATATTTCTTTCATTTTCCCGCTACACAATTGTCACTGCAGATTTTAAGAAATGGAGAAAAGAGAGAGCGAAAAAAAAAAACAGAGCGTTAGCAACATTATAAAATAAGCAGCATCAAAGTTCAGAAATTATTCCTCAGCGCAGTGTTTAATTCCTTTGTTCACACTATTTCAGTAATATTCGTATTTCTGCTGACTCATCATATCACTTGACTTCAGCCTAAAACTGCTCTCGGAGGTCACAAACACAAACATGCCAACATCATCAGCGACGGTCCAGGTCTGAAAGACTTAATTTTTGTGATATTCCTAGGTGCTACAGATTAAAGGTGGTGTTTATTTTTTAGTTTGCTTTCATGTTATTATTAATGGGAAACAGGATGACGGAGCGGGGTTAGACAATCCATATATATTCCTCAAAGATTTATGTATGAAGTCAGACGTCTTGAATAAAGTTATTTACTACAGCTGTGGTACACGTTCGTCTGATTTTGATCGTTATTAGTCGTAGCAGAAGTCGCCCTTTATATCGTTGAATCTTCCTGGGTCGGGTATTTGTGTGAGTGGAGAGAAACGGGGGATCTGACGTGATTGTCGTTCTCTGAGCAGTGGATCGCGTTGTCATGCCTGGCGTCAGGGGTTCTGGATGAAAAGGACGGGTTTTTGTGTGATAATGAAGGGTGGGGGATGAGAGAGATTCTCCTACATAGCATCTATTGACGGTCAAAGTTACTGAATCCTTAGATCCTCCGTCAGTGGTAATTGGCGATGGTTGGGGGCGCCAGTATAATTCTGAGTCAGTGTAAGTCGCCTCGGTGTTCCATCTTGCAGATTACCCCATCACGTAGATGGCAGGATAGGCGTTTGGAAAGGAGGGTTGTCGTCATACAAACGTCAGAGGGGAAGCAATCTTCCTTTTGGCGTTCAAACTGGTGTGCACGACGTCTAGCCCCTTTAAGTATCAGGGGGAAGGAGGAGCTGGGTTAGATTCTATCTGTGAATAAATGGCACAAAGGAGTAGCCAACCCTAGACTAACAGGAGGAGAGCAGCTGATCAAGTTATTTCAGAGGGACACGATTGACAGGACCTATCAGCAAGACGGAGATGCCCTTTGAATCGTCCAGGAGAGCCTCTTGGCTTTACCAGCCCATGACAAGGTTGACATTGTCGTTTAATACAAGTTTCACGAAACTGGTGACTTAGTGCTGAAAACTAACTACCAAGGAGTCCTCCGTTCTCCTGTTCACATGTGAGAAGAGTACTGAGGGAACTTTCTTGTTCTTCAGCCTCCAGGTTTCTACTGGCTTCCTGACGACAGTTCAAGGGATAAATAAAATCCCTTACTTTGCCTTAATGGATTAAAGAGTGCCCCGAGAGTTACAAAATAACATAGTCTACGCCAGGGGTGTACAACTATTTGGGCATTTGGGCTACTTGGGCCACATCATCAAACATGAATGTAATGGAGGGCCACTAGATTTTACATAAAATATAATAAATAGTTTGTAGAACCTACAGAATATTTATAAACGTTACTTCGGAAATATCCCCGATGGGAAATTTTCACCGAAGGGGAATTTTTTTTTTTTTTTTATGGTTTGACCGTCGAATGGAGTCACTGGAAGGTATCGTGTTGAGGGATCGAGACCCGGCGGTACCGATCCATTTATCACTTATAAATTCTCCTTAGGTGATAATTCCCCACCGGGGATATTCCCAAAGTAGCGTGAATTGGATATTAAGCGATATTTGTAGCTTCATGAATGTATATATATGTGTGTATATATATAATATATATATATTTATATATTTCTTTCTTATTTTTCTTTATGTGTAGAGTGATATTTGGTGTTTTCTATGATAAATTCGAGGGCCGCCAGATGCTTCATTGAGGGCCACCTGTTGTGCACCCTTGGGACTCTACACGTTCATCTAGAAAGACCCTAGTACAGAAGAGATTGATTAGGCTGACCATATCCTCCAACAAACAGATAGAATGACAAATAGGGGCTCCCCTTAATAAATGGCACTAAGGAAGAGACTGAAGAACAGATGTGAGGGTAATACCATCATACATTGATATTAGGGAGTAAAGCATGGCCAAAGACGTCCTCTAAAATTCTATACAGAAAATATAAGAGAACCTTCATTATTCTCAACAAAAATCAAAGAATCACAAAACTGCAGATGAGAACCAACACTGCACTCTAATAAACATTCTCATGATAAGAATGAATGTATTTATATATATATATATATATATATATATATATATATATATATATATATATATATATATATATATATATAAATGTATATATATATATACATACATACATACATACATACATACATACATATATATACACGCGCTGTTGCCCAACTTAGGAAAGCCATCAGACCTTATATCCTTATATGTATGACTAATGACTATATATATATATATATATATATATATATATATATATATATATATATATATATATATATATATATATATATATATATATATATCCCAACTGAGGAAAGCCAACAGACCTCCTTATATATATATATATATATATGACCACCATTCATCTCACCAAAAGTTTGTCCTGCCCCTTTTAACATTGCACCATTTTCAGTCGTTACACAAACAATCATACCCCAAGAGTCATAAGCTAAGCCATTCACGGTGCAGTTAAATGTGGGACTCTGGCCCTGCCGCGTTTTCCCGAGATGTAACCGAGTACGGGAACCTATCCCTGAAAAAAAGCGAGACGCCATATTTTAAAAACTAACCACAGAATTTTCTTGAAAATAATCTCTTTATGTTTCCCACACCCAAATTATTCGATTGAAAACAGTTAACCTAACTTAACCAAGCCTAACCTAACCTAACCTAGGGTCACGGCAAAAAAAAAAAAAAAAAAAAAACGGGGCTGGTGGAATGCTAGCATACATCTCAGGAATTTGCAGCCCGGCCTTGGTAAAAAAGGACTCCATCTCCTTAAGGCACTGCAACCAAAACTTGAAACCTACCATGAACACCGTCAAGGAAGTGTATTTGTTATCCACCAACATTAAAAGAAACCCAGGAAACCAAGCAGTGCCAACTTTGGCACCAGAATGTACGCTGTTAGCACCACCAGGTCTTCCTCCTAACTCGGTAACAGCAAAGAGTCTGGCGACCATAATAGGATGTACCTCATACCCAGCTTGGGTCTTTAAGGTGTTGTGGCCCCTGCAAGGTCCTACACCCGAAAGAAGGCTGACCAATCAGAATGCGGGAAGTGTGTATTTAACCCCTGCCATTTTATCTTTGGTATCCATTTCTGGGTGACCATGTAGCGAAGCAACTGCAAGAAACGTTAGGACAATATATTCTTTAGTTACGTGAAACATGTATACAGGTTATTATTATTGATGTTATTGTCACTGATGTTCTTTTTATTTATATTCATATAATCGTAAAAAGTAAAGGGAAGAGCTGAATGTACAGGAAAAAGCTAAATTCTGCTTAAGAGACCTAAGTTTGGCTTTAGTATTTTTGTTCTCAAAACACAGTGTGTTGTTAATTAATCTATCTTGTATGATCTGTTAATATCTGAATATAGTGCACATACATTTAATAGCGAAACAACCCCCTGGAAAATCGCTGATTAAGAGGATATCATATTTGTTATTCAAATATGACAGCTTCTCGACATTTAAAGGAATATATATATATATATAATTTATATATATATGTATTTATTTTATTTGTACAAGAATATAAATATCTCGCTAAGTTTAAAAAAGAAAACGTAATATTATAGAAAACGTAATTTACAGATAGGCCAAACATCATGCTACTACCATCGCAGCATTGCTGATCTTTGAGGAGATACTTGGAGATTATTTACCATATTTAACTTCCTCGAGATGAGGAGAATAGTTCTCGAGGAGCCGAGATGAAATATGAAGTATCAAATGGAATACGATCAGGTTATTTGAACAGCCTCAACGGGTTAATTTAACTGGAGAGTACTAATATCCTAAGTCAATAAGGTAGTGCCTTCAGCTTGTTAGCCTAGAATTTACACCACTACAGGTAAGGGGAAATAAACAATCGGGTAATAAGGGGCTTATGAATGTGTTTTCTAGAAAGAGCTTGCCTAAAAAGCACGGCTAAGTTATTAAGTGTATTTCGTTCGCTAAACATTATTTGGAGAATGAGAAAAGAGAGTGAGGGACAGTTTAAATGTTACTTGTTTCCTAATGTTAATGAGCACAAGCTACCTGGGCATGTTCTGAAAGTATATCTACAAATCGCATAGCAAGTAAAAAATATTCGATTTGATAAAACTTACTAGTATCTTTGTATTACAAGTTACAAACACTGTTTAGTCTTTAAAATGTAACACAGTAATGCTTGCAGGATTTTTAACGCGCAAGGATAACAGTAACATTCATTAGAAAAAATAAACCAATACTGCCCTAAAATGGAAAACTGCAGTATATGCACAATTTTCGAAACTGAGATATGCCACCTATTGGGCTCGTGAAACACTAATACACAAGTTACTGCAGTTTCAGAATGATTCTTCGGTGCTTTATTTAGGGGATCCCATTGGCAGTATCTGCAAAATCAGTAGTAAAGCAAGGGAAAACTGCGGTATCTACCATTTTTCTCAGTTCTGTATTTTTGCTGACACTTCAGTCTTCCATTTTAGGGCAGAGTATTCCTTTCCCTTAACTATGATAACGGAGTTTCCCTGATTCGTGATAAAAATTTCAGTGAAACTACAGGAAAACAAAACCACAAGACACGCAGATAACTGAGTATGTAACATGTAGAAAGCCAATTGGAAAACAGGAGGAAAAACGAGATTTATTCAAGTTTCGACTAGATAAGGAACATGCATAACACTGTTGCCAATAGGTGATTACAAAAAAATGTTATTAAACAATTGAACCGATACTCGTGAGCACAGTTGCGAAAAAAAAGCTGGTTAATAAACAAAGTGATTTTATATATATATATATATATATATATATATATATATATATATATATATATATATATATATATATATATATATGTATATGTATATATATATATATATGTGTGTGTGTGTATGCGTGTGATTTTTTTATCACGTCACCGTGATTTATATACAATCATTAAGCTACAAATGTCTAATATCCAGTCCACGCTACTTCCGGGGGGAGTATCACCGAAGGAGAATTATAAGTGATAAATGGATTGGTACCGAAGTGTCTCGAACACTCGACACAGTACCCTCCAACGACTCCAGTCGACGGTGACGTCATTTTTAATATATACATATATATATACATATATATATATATATATATATATATATATATATATATGTATGTATATATATATACATATATATATATGTGTGTGTGTGTGTGTGTATTTTTGTATGCATATCCTTATTATAATAAATGAAAATATGGAACAGCCATGTTAAGTTATTTTGCTAACTATGCATCCCTTGTCACACAAGAATCAGTAGTACAATATTCAAGTTGCACCGAATGACAAGATAAAGAAAGTCTGTAAAATGGACAGCAAAACAATACTTTTATATGAGTGATATACTGTAGCAGTATATCGCTTATAATCAAGGGCATCCTTACCGACATGATTTCCATGGACAATTTGTCTTACATAGTGACCCATAGCATTTTCCTTTGAATGTAAAGTACACTGTTTCATAGGGTGTGATCGTTATGTAAGGAAAAGCAAGCAGAGCAACCTTTACTTAAGAGACTTCTATGAAAACGTCGTCGTAGAGACGACACCTCACACAGGAGAGCCCACCTTCTCTGTCAACGTGAAATTCTCCTCGAGAGAAACTGTCTTTAAAAGGAAGTCGCGCAGACGACATCTTCCAGATTAATTTACGCGTCTTTTCTCTCGCCCTCAAGGAGAGGGAAAAGTGCCTGCGTTAAGAATTCCTAAACTGTAATTAAAAATTTATGAACAAACTCAAGAAACATACATTGTGACATTAGAGAAGGTCAGAGATCTTTTTAAGGAAGGTAGAAGACTCCTTTGTTGATATTGCCGATGAGGCAACCTCTACTCATCTAGGAGAGAGAGAGAGAGAGAGAGAGAAAGAGAGAGAGAGAGAGAGAGAGAGGCTGGGAAAGAAATTGCCCTCTACAGAGAGGAGTGAAGATGAGTGTCATAGATTGAGGCAGCCTTATCTCTCAACGCAAGGGCCTGAAGGAAGCTGGGAGGTAGACTCTGGCCGTATTGAGGATTCTCATTCCTCGCGAGAGGGATTTAAGGCGTCTCTTTTGTTGGGGAAACCAAAGGAACTGGGTTCCTTTTTCAACACTTCCTCGCCACTGAATGGCCGGGGATATTCGTCACTTACTCCGGCAGTTTTCGCTCGATATAAATGTTTCCAAAAGTGCGTATCTAAACGGGACATATCGTCCCAGTTTTGACGAACTGGCGTATCCCATTTTTTTTTTTAAGTTTTTGAGTTTTCAAACCAAAGCGTCTCTGTTTTTGGTACCCTATACCATATCAAAAGTTCAGTTGTCTGTGTTGTCATATTTTAAAACTAAATTTCTCCAAAATGTAAGTTAATAATAAGCTCTGAATAACATCAAAATCTTTGAAGCCCATTTTCTCAGAAGGTGGAAAAAATGGCTTACGCCAGCTCGTCACTCTAGGGACAATGTAGAACAGACACACATTTAGCAGTACCTTTTAATTTCTCAATATCAAAAGCGTTTTTGTAAGTCTTGTATAAACGCATTATTTCATGTTATGTTGTTACATAACTGGAAGTTTATAATTGCTCATTGCGTTCTAGTCTAATGTAAATCGCATGAAAAACATTTATTTATAAAAGAAAATATAAAACTGTTGTTTTTTCCAAGCCTTTTCTCACAGGAAAGGATTGCTTAATGTTGAAAAATCTGCGGAAGAAACATTTGTGCTTCAGTAACTCAGTTTTCAGTAATTTCCTGTAATATGCAAACAGCATATATATATATATATATATATATATATATATATATATATATATATATATATACTGTATATGTTTATATTTATATATGTATATATGTATGTATAATATATATACATATATATATTATGTATATGTATATATATACTGTATATATGTTTATATTTATATATGTATGTATGTATGTATAATATATATACATATATATATTATGTATATGTATCTATATCTATATCTATATATATATATATATATTATATTATATGTGTGTGCATAATTATGTAGGTGTGTGTCTATAGGTATGTAGGCATATGTGTGTGTTTGTATATGCTTGCAGTTGTGTGCATGTACACCCTAGAGAAACATACCTCCGGAATTATTCAAGACACCACAAGGGAAAGCAAAATATCCATTACTTAGAGCAGAAAAATAAGGCCATCCACTCGGCTGAAATAAGGCAATGCACTCGGTGTTAGAATGCAAAGCGTGTGAATGTCGTTACATACAAAGACTAAGGAATTGCGCTTCAGGGAAATGAAAATTCATGACCTGACCTTTCAGGGCTTTCGGTTGTCTACCAGAAATAACTAAAAGACTAGAATGAGGCTAACAATAGGTCCTTCTCTTAAGCTGTTCGTCGTAGATAATTGCCTCCTCAACAGAACGTTGTCCGTTCTTCCACTCAGCTGAAAAACATCATTTGTGGATTTCAGGTAAACGGAATCCGGATGTTAATCTACATACGGGAAATGAGAGCTTTTTTTAAGATGAATTTCTATTACAATTTGTAGAAAGGTGGGTCATCATAGGTCAAGGAAGACTCAGATAGAGTTCGATGTAGATCCGGATCAAGTACCGGATATGGATGCATATAAAGGATTTTTGTCACCTTTTTTAACATTACGAGATGAGGCAGTTTTCAGGATTTTTTTTTTTATTTCAGGAAATGCCTCTTTTATTTTGCTGTTTCTGTGACCTTTGAAAAGCCATTTTAATTTCAAATAATTGGTTCATTAAGTGTTAGTGGAAGTATATATATATATATATATATATATATATATATATATATATATATATATATATATATATATATATATATATAATATGTGTGTATGTGTGTGTGTATATGTATATATATACTTATATATGTGTGTGTGTATGTGTATATAATATATATATATACATATATATTGTATATATAAATATATATGCTGTATATATATAATATATATACAGTATATTACATATTGCTTCTACTGTCGTTTAGCCTGTGCCTCTTAGTCTTTCACCCGGCCAAGAATTTAAAAGGGGTCTCGTATTTGGGCAGTACAACAGAGATATGCTTCATGCTACGGCTTCCCCTCCTAAACCCTCATAGAGAATCAAAGACGACATTAAATCCAACGTCGGAATAACAACATACGTAAGCGTATTCTCTATTTTTAGCCAGGGGGGAAATTTACAGTATCACATTTGAATGTTGAAGGCTAAAGGCTAAAAGGAGGACTAAAAAAGAGCCGGTGGATTATGCAGTAGCATGAATATAAGCACAGAAAGGGGAATGGGAGACTTGAAGGCTTATGGGATGACGCACAATGAAATATGGCTCGGGGAAAATAAAATAGAATTAATCGCTGTCGTGAAGCGAGAGAAAATGTGAATGGAATGAAAAGAGCAAAATCTTTCCTTTGACTGTCTTCGGACTTGGAGAGTCTCAATGTCACTCCACAGCCTCAAAAATGGAGCAGAAATAAGTCAAGGTTGAGCTGGATTATAACTGGCTAGGGGGAGTCTTCAAGGACAAGGGTTTTTAACACCTCAGAGGATTACTCAGAGCAAGAGCCTTTCAGCACCAAAATTTATTATTATTATTATTGTTATTATTATTATTATTATTATTATTATTATTATTATTATTATTATTATTATTATTATTATTTAATAACAATACCTGGTAGCAAAAACACGCGAGATTCTGGGGTCGGTTTTTTATTATTATTATTATTATTATTATTATTATTATTATTATTATTATTATTATTATTATTATTATTATCTAACAGTTAAATGAGTTTGAAAACAGACAACACATCTGTATGAAAAAAGAGCCAGATTTCAAACAAACGTGGTGAATAAGATTATTATTATTATTATTATTATTGTTATTATTATTATTATTATTATTATTATTATTATTATTATGTGAAATGACCAGGATTTGAAACAAACATGATGGAGCTTTTACCTAACGAAAAGAACATTTTGTGTGTATTTGTCCTTTTAATGAACCATCTTACGTTTGGATAAACTGTTCCTTGAAATAATATTACTTAAGGATTTATTAATAAATTATCGCAAAAATCTACTCATTACCATATTCAGAGAAATGTTTTCATCTGATGAATATAGGCATCAAAATGTTCGATGTTCCACATTTTCAATTCTTCATACCGTCTGTATAAGTAAATCTGATATTTGCGCGAGCCATTAAAGAAAAAAATTATAATTTTGTGCTTGTTTTCACAACTCTGTAGCTAAGAAAGCAGCAAAATGAAATTTCAGTGGTTTTTGCCTCTCCATAGGAAAGAAAATATTTCCACTTACAGTAATGCATTTTGAGAGGGTAAACCAAAGATGAACCATTGAACGATGTGTGAGAAAAAAATTATTAGAATTCCAGTTGTTTCCTTAAGTGGCGATTATCAGTACCTCAAGTCGACAACATACTGTCTGAAACTAAATGAAAAAGAATTCAAAGAATTCAAATCACCATATGCAACGATGGAAAATTTTCGAAAATTATTGGAACTGCTGAATGCATTTCTGTAGTGTCTACCTCTGAATAACTTCCCAGTGCAATGAAGTTTAATCTTATAGATAAAGTATGCCATAGTAATCAACAAAAAATAAAGAAAAGCCAGTAAGTATTGTCACATGATGAGCTTTTCAGATTATACTAAACGAAGATCGGATTATACTTTTCGTCGTTTACTGGCCTGCAAAGAATCTAAAGATAATTTATTGTAATTTTTTAAACCCAAGCTTACTACACCGCCGAAACCTTTCTTTATGGCATTGCAAAATTTTATACCTCATCGTAAATATATTCTCGAGTTCAAAGCTATTATGAGATTCTTTACGATAATTTTATCGTATTTCACTACGTAACGTTCAATAAGAAGATTTACTCGTATTGCTGAAGAGGAAGTATGAGATTAAATCGGCCAAATGAAACAGTGAACTATAGTCACTCATTACGGAAATATGTATTGAAATAAATTACAGAATCAATGTACTCAAAAATAAATTTAAGTATCAGACTAAAGAAAGTCAGTTCAAAGTAGACAAACAGCACACGACGTTACTAGTTACCCACACATTCTGAAATATTAAGTTGCTGTACATAGTCAAAATCGTGTCTTTTCTGTCACGGAATACAAAGACACAGGCAGTTAACCTTCTTTCGCTTATGAATTGTGCTCTTTAATGTATGAGTAAGATAATATTTACCTTCTCAGAAAAACCCAGATGTAACGCCTTCAGGCACAAGATCTTACCTTCTCCGTCAACAAAAAATCCCTCTCGAAAGAAAGTGGTATCTCTAAAGTATTGAAACAGACAAAATTCCTAATTTCATTTCCTCGTGAACGCTCCTGTCGTCTTCAAGGAGAAAAAAGAAAAAATACCCTACGGTGAAGTTTTCAAAAGTCATCAAGAATTGATGAACAAACTCAAGAAACGTACGTTGTGCCGTAAGGAGGGCCAGGTCTTAAGTAGGTGAAACATCTGTTTATTTACATTGTAGACAACTTCTCTTCAAATCATCAGAGAGAGAGAGAGAGAGAGAGAACCAACCTCCCTTCTCAGGGAAGAGTTAAGATAAGTGCTATGGATTGAGCCAACTTTATCTTGTAACCGGAGGCCTTTACGGAAGCTCGAAGGTACACTGAGGTCTCATTAAAAATTCTGATTCCTTGCCAGAGAGAATAAAAACGTCTCTTTTTGCTGAAGGAAATATATATATAACTTTAGCTAGTAAAATGAAAGGAATAAAATCCTGTGGACATAAACAATGTCCCAAACACGTGGAAATTATTTTGAGGCGCTATTTCACCAAAATTTATATAATATATATATATATATTATATATATATATATATATATATATATATATATATATATATATATATATGTGTGTGTGTGTGTGTGTGTGCGTGTGTGTATGTATATATATTATATTTATTTGTGTGTATGCATGTATATATATGTATATGTATAACTGAATAAAGAAAATATGGAACGTGATGAATATATATTTTGTCTTTATTGAAATATGTATATATATGTGTATGTGCATGTATTTACATAAACATACGTATATATATTTATAAATACATATATATATACATAAATGTATGTGTTATATATGTATACATATAGAGACACCCATATATATGTATTTATGTATGTATATATATATATATATATATATATATATATATATATATATATATATATATATACATATATATATATTCCCCATGGTTAAGTTGTAAATATATTCGTTTCACCAGCGAGAGGAATAGGATTTGAATCTTTTGCAGGGCAGAGGCGATTGGGCACATTCCGTTAAATTACACTGTGCTTCTGTTGACATAAACTGTGAATTAGGTAGCTAGTAATTATACGACTCCAGTGGGTCGCAGTAAGGATGGATAAGGTTACGGAACTACCAACCCCTTTTTTCATATAACTGCCGGAAATAAAATAAGATTGAATCCAGAATATAATAGCTGTCCTGGACAGGTGTGGCAACAGATTAGAATGTAGAACACACTTTAACAGCACTTAGTGTATTATTATTATTATTATTATTATTATTATTATTATTATTATTATTATTATTATTATTATTATTATGTTGATGCTACTATTGCTGCTGCTGTTTCTTGTTTGTCAAAATCCTGAAAAGAATAACAACACCGTCAAATCAAACTTCATTTCACCACGTGAGTGATGCTACGTAGGAACTCGTATGCTCAGCACTTAAATATCTAATTACCTAATAGATCCTTCGTCTTCTACTTTTATATAATAAATTTCGGTTATGTATCCTTTTTCAATTACTTTTGAGTTATCATCGAAACTGGCCCTCGAAAGTATATATACTTAATAATATATCTTAATATAGACTCAACATTTCGAGTAATATACCCACTTTGTAAGAACACGTGAATATTTGTTGAAAGTCTTAAAAGGGTAGATTTAAATATGGCTTCTTTTCATTTTGTGAAACCTTTACAGCCTCATCTCATAAAAACAACAGACATTACAATGCTCATATTACTACTGACATTTCAGTACACACACAAAGGTTACATTTCCTGCTCAAGTCCATTTTGAATAGGAGTAGTTATCAAGTGTATATTCGAAATATCAAGTATCAGACGATATTAAACCAAGTTTGAATCACTGGTAGAGTAAAGAATACTAAGTCGGGGTCACTCGTAAAGACATCTTTAGCCAGTACATAAAAAGCCATAAGCTTTATGACCCATGATTTATTCTACTTTCGATGAAGGGGGGAAATAAATATGCAGAAAATAAGGCGCTCATAAATAGGATGATTGCATTTTATGTGGGAATTGCTCAAAGAGCGCTGAAGTCTTTTAGTAGATATTCCTTTTCCAAAGGAAGTAGAACAATACAGTAGAATTAAATCTTCAAAATACAAGTGCATTCGACAACAGCTAAAATAAGATAACCCTATCAGGTTATGTCCCTACTCATTCATTCAGAATATCGTTTATTCTGCATGGATGTGGATGATAATATAAATACACGGTGCCCATTTATAAACAAAAATAGGAAACGGAAAGTAACCAAATGGCATTTTTTTACGCCCACAGGTGATGGATATCGCTATACCGGAAATCACGAAGCCTCTGGTGTGTCACGGAAATTTATCAGTTTTCTAAATATGCCAAGAGGAAAAATTCTTTTTTTTTTTATCTTAAAGTCTTAAATACTCTTTTTCCAAAAAACTAAAATTTTGTATATTTCCAGCAACAGAATAAAAGAAAAAGATATCAAATTTCACCAGAGAAATCCTTTAAATAAAAAATTCCAGAATATTCGTTTACAGGCGAACACAATGAGCACGTTTAAAGGTCACAGTTGATAAGGATATTAATAAAGTAATTACGAAATATGCTCAATTATCAAGCGAGTAATTGAGTAAATAAGTAAACATTGTGATAATGAGCTTCATCGAATG
Organism: Macrobrachium rosenbergii; assembly: GCA_039081455.1. Classification (NCBI taxonomy): domain Eukaryota; kingdom Metazoa; phylum Arthropoda; class Malacostraca; order Decapoda; family Palaemonidae; genus Macrobrachium; species Macrobrachium rosenbergii. The sequence goes on from JANJGK010000001.1 coordinate 91,469,480, forward strand.
ATAGGAAAGTATTAAAGTCATTGTTTCCGGAGAATTCTAACGTTTCTATGATCGGCAACGCATTGTCATCAGTATTTTCAATAATAATATTAATCTGACATTACGAAAAATTGCACGATTCGGATATGATGATATTTCGCGAACAATGATAATATCTCCGACGCCCCAGATTTCGTAATATGATGATGTTATATTATTTGCTTAAAGTATGCTTTCTATTTGATATATGATACAGTCAAGGCTAAACACGGGAACTGAATGTGTTGTTGGATTAACTTATAAACGTACTCTGAAATGTGCAGGTCAATCTTGATTATCAGAAATATTTATTTCGCCTTGACGTCACAGCTCGAACCGATATGTTTATATTCACAATTTCGAATATATTCCCCCGTAAGGGGGGTGGGGGGGGGGGTAGTGCCGTCAGTGCACCTCATGCGGTGCACTGCAGGTATTACTTAAGGATTTTTGTAGCACCCCCTCGGTTCATAATCTCTGTCACATACATTACTTTCCACCCTTTCCAAATAATTTGTTTCATGGTGCGACTGCGAGGTTGTCCTCCTGTTACATCTTTAACAACTTTTTGCTCAGAATTTCCCTTTCAATTCTGAATGACCTCATAGGTCCCAGCGCGTGGGCTTGGGCCTAAATTTTATATTCCATTCCATTCCATTCCAAGAACTGCGTATTTAGTTAATGAGAAAACATATTTTTCCTCCACTCTAAACGTACATTCCTTCGTGATTTATATCTTGTCGTTAGAAGAGTGACAACAAAAATAATTTTTACGAAGATTTCGAACGTGGCAGTTATCGAAACAACATTCTCACTATTGTGAATCAGTTTTCAATCTACAAAAACGGTTTCGTGAAAGAGTAAGAGAAAGAATATCTCATTCACACTCTCTTAGCAAACAAAGTGAGAGAGGGCGTGTAGGAATTTGTTTGGACAAAATTAGCAAATTCCTCCTTCCCTCACTCTGTCTGTTAATTGACTGTAAATGAAAATTAACGAACAAAATAGAAAAACAAAAGGAGATTCTGATGACTGAGAGTCTAAAGATGAAACAAGAGTGTTCTCACGTGCGTGAGAGAGAGAGAGAGAGAGAGAGAGAGAGAGAGAGAGAGAGAGAGAGAGAGAGAGAGAGAGAGAGAGAGAGAGGAGCTAACTTCCCTAGGCAGTAAAGAGGGACGATGAATGTCAGGAATCAAGGGCTTTATCATGCCCGTCAGTTCACCTCACGCGGTGCACTGTAGGCATTACTTAAGGTTCTTTGCAGCGTCCCTTCGGCCCCTAGCTGCAACCCCTTTCATTCCTTTTACCGTCCCTCCATTCATTTCTTCCATCTTACTATCCACCCTCTCCTAACACTTGTTTCAGAGTGCAACTGCGAGGTGTTCCTCCTGTTACACTTTATCAAGACTCTCGAATCTCAATATTCCTTTCAGCGCGGAATGGCCTCATAGGTCCCAGTGCTTGGCCTTTGGCCTAAATTGTATATATTCCATCCCAGGATTTCATGGCATGCGGAGTCTTCGGTACAGTTACGGTCTTAATAATAACTTCCTCAATCCTTGCATTTAAGGTTTAAATCCTCTCTTTTGTTAGGAACTCGTTATATAAGGTTATCTAAATAAGTCATTCACGACCGCAGTGGTACCTTTTCTTTTCTTATACGTATTTTCCACCATTCACTATATCGGTAGGGTAAAATCCTATTAGTAATGTCTTATTTTTATAATTGTAGTGTCTCTAATAACGATTATTCAAGGCACAGCAATGTCAGTAATTACTACGTATATATAACAAGCCAGT